>QOCX01000278.1:149288-260664 GCA_005959815.1 Sarcophaga bullata | reverse complement strand
GATGGTATAGCTGGTACAGCTGGCTAGTATAGCTATTGTAGCTCTCTGGGTGGCTAGTATAGATGGTGTAACTGGCTGACAGGCTAGTTTGGCTGGCTAGTAGGCTAGTATAGATGGTATAGCTGGCTGGCAGACTGGTTTAGGTGGCTAGTAAGTTAGTATAGATGGTATAACTGGCTGGCAGACTAGTTTGGCTGGCTAGTAGGCTAGTATAGATGGTATAGCTGGTACAGCTGGCTAGTATAGCTATTGTAGCTCTCTGGGTGGCTAGGATAGATGGTGTAACTGGCTGACAGGCTAGTTTGGCTTGCTAGTAGGCTAGTAGAGATGGTATAACTACGGCTGTCAGGCTAGTTTGGCTGGCTAGTAGGCTAGTATAGATGGTATAGTTGGCTTGTAGAGTTAGTAGAGATGGTATAGCTGGATGGCAGGCTAGTTTAGCTGGTATAGCTGAGTAGTAGAACTACTATCTGGTTAAATTAAATATATATAGATATGTATGTAAGTTTCATAATTAGTGTAATTAATAATTAATTCTATATGTGACAATAGTTATTTCTAATATTATACGTTAGATTAATTTATTGATTGCTATTATATTATATATTGGCTATTATAACTAGTTAACTGGCTAGTATAGATAGTGTAGCTGGCAGGCAGGTTGATTATACGAAAAAAAAAAAACACTGATCTCTAGAGATTTTCGGTAATCGAAAGGATGCTTAATATTTTTAATTTGACATTGCATTCAAAGGCTTGTAAGTAGACCTTTACCAAATGTAGGGTATATAAAGTGAAATTATGGCAGACATACATACTATTTCGTTTGCGTTTGCAATGTAATCAATCTGCCAAAGCAATTTTGGCTTTGATCCTTGAAATTGTCATGGTAACCTTAAACTAATTTTTATTTTTCAAATTCTATTCCGTTTTTTCCTTTCCTTTTTTGGTTTTTTTTTTTTTTTGGCAAATTTTGCACTTTTATAATCGATAATCATACACTAGAAATGTTTGTTTAGACAAACATAAACACACGTACATATGTACATATTATACATAAAACACACAGAAGATTTATTTGACGTTTTTGGATTTTTATATTATTTTTGTTGAATTTTATTTCATTTTCTTTTCTTCTTCTTTTTTCTCCTCTACTTTTAGATTTATTTGCACAACAAAATGCCAAGTCTACTTAGAGGGTCAAAGATAAACTCCCAGCTCTGGTGAATGAAGAAAATCAACAACAATACGAGCAACAATAATTATAAAAAGAAGTAAAAATCATATCAAAAATAAAGAAAATCAAAAAGAAAAACTAAAAAGAAAAAAACTTTCTACAAAAAATATGTCAAAGTCAGCAGTACAAACAAATATTTCCGTTTCTTCTTCTTCTACAAATAGTACTACTACTGCTACTACTACTACTACTACTAGCGCTATTACTTTAATTGAAACTGCTACTGCAACAACAGCTAATCAAAAATCTTTAAGTAACCATAATAACTGTAACTGTAAAACTCTACCACAACAACAACTAGCGACCATATCAATAATGCTGGATTATGATATCGACAATACGTTGAATACGATCAAGGAGAACGGTGGTGCAGCTGCTGCCGCTCATTTGCTTCATAAAACGGAAAACGTTAACATGTCCTCTACAACGGTACCCGCTATTCTAGCTCCTCCTGTTAGTCTGGATACGTCCGCAGCAACAAATTTAAATTGTGATACTGCCTCTGTAGTGGAGGCAGCCTCTGTTATAGAAAATTCATGTATTCATAGTTCTAGTCAACAAATGCAACCGCTAACGGTTAAATGTGATGATATCAAAGCCATATTACCTCTGACACCGCCAGCCACACCGGTCATTCAAAACACTGCCCGCAAACGTTGGAAGATTTTGGCTAAAGTCTTGCGTAAAGATTCTGAAGAAACGGTTTCCTCTTCGGGTGAAGAGTGCAGCAGCGAGCAAACAGCCTCGGTAAGACGTTTCAAGTCGTTTGACCTCTTACGTCAGGATAGCTTTGAAGACCACAACACCCTGAATTATTTGGGTAAGCCTGAGAACTGGTACAAATACAAGGTTATACTAGAGGGCCAAATCCAGCAAGAGTTTACGGTTAACATACACCACATGGAGAGACATTTGACCGCCACCGATTTAATGGGTTTCAACAACACCGGCAATATTTGTGTGTGGCCCTCGGAAGAAGCTCTTACTGCTTACGTTTTATCGGATTTAAAAGCTTTTAACAATAAATGGATTTTAGAATTGGGTGGCGGTTTTACTTGCCTTTCAGGGCTTATGTTATCGAAGTATGCCAAGCCTTATGCTGTACATCTAACCGATGGCAATGAAATCTCGGTGGAGAATGTTAAAAAGACTGTGTGTCTCAATGAAATCTCTTGTTACACCAAATGCTCTGTATTAAAATGGGAAGATACCGGGGCCCGGGTGCCCTCTGAAAAGGGAAAATTCGATATTATACTCTCGGCCGACTGTTTGTTCTTTGATGAGGCACGTTCGGCCTTAGTGGATACCATATGGTATTATTTATCGAACAAGGGTGAAGCCTTAATAATGGCACCAAGACGTGGTAAAACCATGGCTTTATTTATCGAGGAATCAGTGGCTCGTGGCTTTCTAGTTAAATTAACCCAACGTTATAATGATACCATATGGCAGCGTCATTTGGAGTTGATGAACTCATCGTTGTACGATGAGGATTTACATTATCCTGTTTTATTAAGTCTACGTAAACCGTTAAATACTCCCTTACCGGCACCTTCTTCTACCTGTTTATCACCACCACCACCACCACTACCCATGGATGTATGCAAAGAAGAAGAATTGTAGAAGTTGATACTGCTGCTGCTGCTGCTGCTGCTGTGATTACGCATCAAAAGTATTTTCTTATTTAAAAAACAATATTTTTTCTTTACTTCAATAATTCCATTTTTAAATTGCTTATTATAATAAATGTCGTCATTTGTTAAACACACTTTATCCTCTCCTATATACCATACATACGTACGTACGTATGTATGTATACCTATTATCCTTACCTCGTAAAGAGTATACTTGAAATAAAAGGGAAAATTTAAATATTTAATTTAATTTTGTATATAATTTGCAGAAGTGTTTGAAGGTTAAAACCCATGACAATAATTTGAGAAACTGTTTTCAAGTATAAAATTCATCAGCCTGCAAAGAATTAGCATTCATATTGTAATAATTTTTACAAAAATAATAAAAAAAATTAATTTTTAATACTAAACCCGTAAGCTTACTTGACGTACGTAAGCATGAAGTGAAAAATATTTGGAATTATTTTTGCATATTAAAATGCTTTTAAATGTTGTGTTTTTTTAAAATTATGGAATCTCTAAGAGTGCGTTTAAAACAATACTTTTGACGTATATATACGTCATTACAGTAAATTACATGTTTTAAGCTTTAAGGGCTTATTTTTCATGATAAATGGGATAACAAATTGTTTTAATTTAAAACATTATTCACCAGTGGTCTTAAAGCAATCCTATAGTCTTTAGACAGAATAAGAATAGAATACCAAAGAAAAAATTAACAAAATGAATGAGTGAGAAAACTACTGGAGACATCAAGTATTTATTTGGGGGCAGAGAACACTTATTCTAAATCTGCTCAACTTAATTCATGAATGGAGAATCACTCGGACACTTCTAATAATCAAAGCTATCTTCTGTAATTGAAGCCGCCTTAGTCCCGTAGGCAGGGTGCTGGTTTATTAGACAAGAGTTCGTGGTTCAAGCCCTGGCTCAAACATTTCTAACATAACTAAGTATGTCTTCTGTCAAAAACTCTGAGAGTTAAATAAAATTGCTATTGAGTTAAATCACTAGCAATTTTTCATTCGATCTATGACATTTTCGGTCTGGCAACTTTTAAAATGTTTCTGTTGATCGATTACTGTTGGCTGGTTTTCGTGGTCCTTTTATTTAGTTAAGTTATGGTAATTTGAACAGTGAAGATAAGAGGAAAAGCAGACAACAATGTATACGATGCGTTAATTTCGCAAATATTTGAAAAAGGGCGTTTTATTGTGACGTTTATTTTTATGGGCCCGATATGCTTCACTGATTGTCCATTAAAGGTACTGTCGCCCTCTTACAAAGCCTTAGTAAATATTTACTCCTTTAGAATTGCAGTCTAATGTCATTATTGACTATAAAGCCAATTATTTATGATTAAAGAGAATAACTCTCATAAATAGATTTACAGTCTATTGCCTAAATTTCAATATAAAATTGTATGGACTTTCTTCATTGCGGCTTATGATGTTAAGCGGACAAAGAAAACATACCAAGTAATATATTGACTTCCTGTTGGTATATGCTTTTCAATTTCCGCTTAAATACACTTAAATTGTTTCCCCTTTATTATACCAGCTACAGTATAATGAATGTATTGTTAATGTATTCTTAATTGGCTGTTATAATTTAATGAATTTGACGATAATTATTTGCTTAAGCAATAAAAATTAGTTATTAACGCCTACAACAAACCAAATTCATAATTAAAAGAAAAAGACCAAGAAAATATTGTTTTTTTCTTTGTAAAGCCTTAATGAGTTTAACCTTCAACCATATAATACGATATAAATCTAATTAAAGTTTATTAACCTCTTTCCTCTAAGAAATATTTAAATTAATATTGTATTTCCACCATTTAAGTTCCTTTTATACACATTTACTAAGATATTATACGTATATTCATTCTACCTTCCACGTTCCTACCCCCTTTCCTTTAGCACTTAACAATTTTTACATTTTAAATAAAATAAGAGAAAAAGCCTATTAAATTATCTCAATTATCAAAAAAAAAAATTTAAATTTACTACTAAACCAACAGTTTGTATATAATTATTATTGTAATAAATAATAATAATAAAAAAGACTTAAATTGTAAACCCTTAACTAAAAAGTTAAAAGTAAAAATTAATCTAAAAATTCTCTATACAATTAAATGAATATATATTATGTAGTACTACATACTTATATAAAGTACATACATATATATATACAATATATAGTATATAACATACGTATACATAATAAATAATCGTTTATAATTTAGTATGATTAATAATGAAAATAAATTGGAACCAATATGTTATAAAATGAAATCAATTAATTTGTAGAAAAATAAATTCAAAATATTAAAAAAAAAACAAAATTCAATGCAAATAAAACGAATTATTTCTTAATACCTGCTGCGTCTCTCTAATTTGCCTCGTATGTGATATTTGCTAATACTTTGGAATTTTTATAGAAAGAACAGTCTCCTCCTATTCGCCCATGGTGCAGCAGACAAAAATATCTTTGCATACGTATGTGTATGTGGTTTCGATTAATATTAAACAAATTCTCACTTAATATTTGAACAAAAAAAATTTTTGTTTTTTCGAAACAGAAATTTAGGAGTAAGTATTCATGAAAAAGCTTAGGGAGTAATAACTTACACGTAAGGGATATTTTAATAAAAGATTACCCATGCATTAGTTCCAAAAGTGAATTTAAATAAAACCTACATAAAGCATTACAATGCTTAATTGTTCTCCTCCCGACTAATGGCAGCATTAGTTTTAGACCAATTTTTTCACACATTTCGAGCAGTATCTCAACTACAACTTGACGAATGTTGACTTACAAATGCTGCAGCGTTAGGGAATTATCTGTATTGATCCGCTCTTGATAGCCAGGCCTGTTTCAAAACACTGAATTCCAACGTGATGAACTTCAAGACGGTGTACAGCAGAAAAAGGACCCTTGATGATTACTATATAGATGACCTGAAGGGACTGACACGCTTTGACATCGGCAGTCTGAGTTGCTTCATCAGAAACACAAAGTGATTCCGGGAATAGAGGATAGCGGAAAATTGTTTTATGATTGCCATCCAATTTCCTTGGATGTACAGCCATCTCTACCTATGTACCTACATAACTTTTTAAGACCCCTGCAGAACATTTTTACTGCACCTCCACAATTCATTAGAATGTATGCATAATTGACTACATTGGCCTTTAAAAAATAAACAGATGTAAGGGATTACATCTGACGATATAACTTTATAATCAAACAGTCTTTTCCACAATAAACTCCTAAAATTTGTGAACAAATTTATTCTTTCAATGATCTGATTAACCTCAATACCTAATGCGACGATTGCAAAGACTTATAGTATACGTATAGAGAGCGAGCGAGAGCGAGACAAAGATATCAGGAGTGAGTGAGAGCAAAAATGGAATAAAAACGTCATCAACCTTAAAAATATACTTTTGTTTGTGAGACACAAAAAATAAACTACAAATAAACTCACATACATACAACATATCATATACAAATAAATGTATAAACTGTTAGACATGTGGTAATACTATAAATAAATATACACATACACGTGCAAACAATGAAATCCTAATATCGATATACCAATATACATCTACATTTATATATACATACGTATGTACATATATATGTACACTCAGTTTTAGAAAAATAGTCACACACATTAAATATTATTGTAGGCACATGTTAAGAAAAACACCCATACACACAGAGAAACACACATGTAAAAAGGTCCTTTATAAAGTTTTTTTTATTTTTTTTTAAGAATTTATCGATTATCCTTTTCTTTCATTTTTTCATAGTGCATTTGTGGTTTCTCTACCGAAAGAATCTTTCTTTCGAATTTTTTTTTTACATTTTTTTATTCACGTTAAAAATATTTTTTTTTCTTTTTCTATTGTTGTTGTTGTTGTATTTTATTTTATATTCTCCATTATTTTTGAGTATTATTTAGGAAATACAAATAAAAGACATGTATTTACCTCCATATGTATGTGTAATTATTAATGTATGTATGTTTGTGTGTGTGTGGGTATATATGTAAATATAATTGTATTTGTATATCAAACATATGTTGTCAAGTACAAATCCCAATTATGTCAGAAAAATACAAACAACAACAGAACGAACAGCAGCAACTAAACCATATTTGCAAGTGATTACTTAGCCATAGAAAAATATACATACACACACGCACACAAGCATGCAAATATACAGGCAAATGTACACTCCTTAGCATATGTTTTATTTTGCTTTATAGTCCCTATTCTCTATCTCTCACTCTCTCTCTATCTGTTCCTACCATTGTCTGTTTTTTTTAGAGAATATTTGGCTTACAGTGGAAATTAAATCATAAAACAGAACAGGTCCTAGTAACACAGGGCTGCACTTTCTATACAGAAAGAAAAATTTCTTGTTTCGGCTCTTATTCTGATTTCATAATAAGAATCCTTAAGTGTTGTGCGAACAGTGAAATTGTTGCCTGAAATTTTAAATCGCCGTAGTCTAGTAGTTAGTGCGTTGGCATATAAGACACAGAGTTGCGATTCAAAACCCAGGTCCGATATCTCGAATAAAACGAAATATGAAAAAATTATAGCTTTGGCGACTTCCTCTCAGCGATCTTCTGGAAAAAAACCTTGCCAATCATGCATAAAATTAACGCACACAACATAGGTGCTGTGAGAAACTAGATTGCTATTCTGACTAAAGGATTATAATGCTCAATTAAGTAATTAAGCAGGCTGTCCAGAAGTACTCGGGAAATAGTAATTAGACTTCTGACTCATTTGTTTAGAAAAGTAAACGTTTCAAACCCAATATCCTATAAGTCCCTAATGTATTATAGAAAGAAACCACTGGGTGTTTATCAAGTACTAGGCATCAAGCTATTTCTATCGACACTGAACAGTATCCTAAATAAGAAGGACTGTCGTCAACATAATGCAGATTAAATTCATCAAAAGCTACATACGGAAAAATATTTATAATAGAATAATAGGCACTACAGTGCTACAGTAATAAATATAATACAATTCATATATCATATATTACACATACGCACAGATGTATGTACGTACATGCACACATATACAGTGAATCAACATACCTTGTATAGAAGACGGATTATATTCGCAAATAAATCACACGAACATGTTTATATAAAAACGAAAACAAAAACAAAACAACAAAAAATAAAACAGAAAAAAAAAGAAGAAAAGAAAAAGTAAATATTTGTAAATATAACTGTCTCTCCTGTATGTTTATAAATATGTACATACATATGTATATATGAACGTGTGTGTATAGACGAATAACTGTTGGCAAAAGTTTTCCTGCAATTTTTGGGGAATGATACCGAACTAAGGACTCGAGACGCAAAGAAAATTTTAGTTATGGGGTATTACAATCTTAGGTACCCTGATAGTCTACTGGTTTATAAGCTACGTTATTAGTTTACGGGTGTCATTAAAGACTTTGGTCTTGATTATAACGCTTGAATTTACTTGATTATACTTTTGTAATTGTATTGTTTAATAAAACAATAGTAAATAATATTGTTGATCTGCTTGTTGGCTTTTAAATAAATAAATAATCATGCAAGAAATAAAAGTTTCTGTACTCACCCAAGTGGCTTATCCCAGTGACTACTCCGAAAGTGATGATTGTTAGCATTTGTCTAATACTGCCGGAACCCTTATATTCACGTTCACGTTTATGTGTATGTGTGTATGTGTGTGTAAATAATTGTTGGCTGAAGTTTATGTATGTATGTATGTGGATGTGTGTATATTGACTCAATCGCGTATTCACCTGCCTGTATGCTTGTTTTTTGTAAATAATTTTATTCTTTGCAATTTTCTGTTGTTGTCGTTGATGTAGCTACCGTTGCTGTTGTTGTGTTTCTATTTTGTAAACATTAAAGTGGTTCTTTAAGCGCACAATATGTCACTTGTCACTGCTACAATTATTTTCACTTTCATTTCTCTCCATCTCTCTCTTTTATTTCATTTCTTGCGTATAATTTGCCAAAGACACGTTATAAGTGTTTGCTTGCTTTCTGTTGTTGTTGTTGTTGTTGTATTTGTTTCATTTAAAATTGATAAACAATTTGAACAATTTCAACTGAAAAGAAAGGCAACAAAAAAAAGAAATGAGAAACGAAATCAAAATTGAAAAGGCAGTTTAAAAAGATTTTGATTTCTTATTTTGTTTTCATTCAACACTTTAAAAGGGCGACACTTTTTAAAGTTTTTTATTGCAATAATTTGTTTGGATTTGTTAATTTGGATTTGTGTATGTATGTGATAAGAAATTTACGAGCATATGCAAGGAATAGGTTCTTAACAGATTAGAGTTGATAAACATTTGAAATCTTCACAATAATTTTGTATGGGAGTAGATGAAATAGGAAGACAGGTGAATGAGATCTTTGAAGGCTAAAGGGAAAAGTAATTCTAAGTGCTTCCCAATATGTTTGAAAGCCTAATCCCGTTTGTATTAATTTGAAATAAATGGAAACTTCTTTAAAAGCTTGAATGGTGTTTAAAAATATATTTCCTTTCACATACATATCTACATCAGTGTGATACATTTCTCTTAAACTGCTCTCCAAAATGCCTACTAAAATCGTTAATTAAAAAATTTTGAAATTTCAAATGGCCAATGAATTGGAAAAATGATTTTCCTCTTTGAAGACGAATACTTAGAAGCAAAATTGATTTTCTAAAAATAAATTCTCAATCGATTCATTACAATTAATTGGCATTTCAACCGTGTTTAAGATATAGAAACAAATCCCTCATGTGAACTTAAGGATGTCTAGTATATCACGGGCATAGTTTTTAATTTCCTTTTTAGAAAAGGATGAAAACGACAAAATACAGGTGATGATAAATGGACAGATAATTGTGATATCTAGCGGAAACTATTAGACTAGATTGAAGCAGAATTGATCAACAGAACCGGTATTATATTCCATCATTGCACACCACATTTTAGATAATTCAGCAGCAACAGAGCGAGCTGAAATAGGATAGGATGGGATAGGACGATTAAATGCATCTGCCATATACTATAGACCTCGTTTTTTCCGTCTTTCCTCGTTTTTTGTTTTAAATTTTTTAGATCTCTATAAATGGCATAAATTCTAATTTTGTAATGGCATTCAATTTGAGACTAGATTTCTGGACGAAAATCTAAACGTTCTACATTGATGTGGAATAATCTCCATGGGGCGAACATTATAGATGTAAATGGTACAAATATGAGAGCTTGCAGCTACTACCGCAGTGCATTGTGTTCGTCCATTAAGAATGGGGCTCCTTCTGTATAAAAAATAGTCATGCTCTCCATAAACTGGCTGATTTTAGGGCACTGGGTTCAACGTGATGTACTACAAGACAGCTGTCGCAACCAAAATCTAAGCAAAACCTACTCTACAATACCATCCAGCTAAACTTTAAATAAAAGGCGATTAAAAAACGCGAAACAAATAAAAGGAAAAAGTATTTAATTTATTAGTGAACTTGTATTCGAACTTATTAAAGATTTTTTTTATGCAAACACAGGTTTCAATGGATGAACCCCCATGTCGTATAATTAATATTTTTGCTTTACAGTACACCGTCTCTATGTATTTTCATTAGAAACATTTCAATTGAATTTTCTTAATGAAACTTTTTATTAAAAACTAATTTTGAAACACTCGTACCTACACGGTTTAACATCCTTTAAGGAAACAACAGCTGGTGCTTCATTAAAAAGAAAAAAACTTTTTGCCATGTTAAGTAAATTTGCATGGATATCAGCCGCCTGTGTCATAAAGTTTTTTTGAGTGTCACAATAAAGCAAGAAATTCTTTAAGAACTTTTTTCTTCTAAAATGTAATTATAATCATTAAGAAAATAAAAATAAATTAAATATATAAAACATAAATTATAAGAAGCTTAAATTTATTTACTTTATCTTTTGACAAATTTGCTTTTTTTTTTGTTAATTTCAAGGAATTTTCTTTGAAATTGAAATAAAAACATAGACGAACGATTAAAATTAAAAACAATTAAATGGATTTTCTTATTGTTCTCTGAAATGACAAGAGCACCAATTTTATCTGTTCACAATCCTTATTGAAGGACTCACGTTTTTAATGCACTAATACATGCTAACAACAACAATTCCTTATTTATTCTTAGAGAAGAGAAATAAAAAAGGGCTATTGAATTACAAAAAATAAAAAAATAAAAACTACGATTTATGCTTACCCAGCAAACATTAATGAAGGGTTCATACTACATACATAGAGCCGCTTGCCACTTGAAAGTTAATGAATACAAGCCAAGGCAAGCAGGCACTTAAGTGGGGCAAAAGCAATTATTTTAAGGGCTTTCCATTGTGCATAGTTTTTAATTACAGTGACACTTCTATCAATTAGCAAAAAAAAAAAAAATTAAAAGAAAGCAAGAAAAATCAATAAAAATGAAACAGTAGAGAGAGAGAGAGATTAAGATGAAGTGATAAAATCAGCCAATTAGCGTAAGTTCGTTCAAGGAGTATAAAGTATAGATTAGAGATGCCATAGACGCTTAATGTTGATTTTTTTTTAAAAAAATTTTCTTCAACGATAAAACAAAACAAACAAAAATTTTTTCATATGCGGTTGAAAGAGTCTAGAAGTGATTGAATCAAAAAAAGTGACTGTTATGTGAGTTTAAGTTTCTGAAAAAGATCCTGGAAGAACTCCTACCAGCAATTTCATATGGTGTAACCGTAGTCCAGTAGGTAGTGTGTTGGCGTGTTTGACGTGTTCGGAGACGACTTTTAATTGTAGGTTCCGTCACTCATGTATAAAATTAACACACACAACTTAAGTAGTGTGAAAAGCTCGGTAGTCACCCTAACCAAAGAGTTGTAAAGAACCATTAATGTACGTATGTAACCACCTAAAACTGACTTTGTTTCTTTACAAGCCATACAACGCCTTCGATTTTGGCTTTATTGCATGAGAAGTCTTCAGAAAGAGTTATTTTCCACTTTGGTGGCGTTATTTGGCCATAAAGATCATGGAATTTAACACCATAAGTTCTATTTGTGGGGTTTTGTCAAAGACCACGTCTACTCATATATTTCCCTAATGTTGGAATATTTAACAAGTTATCATAGAAACACTGCACGAAATGTACGGAAAATGGTAGAAAACTATCTTAAAAGGATCAACTGTTGGAACTAATACGGAAATAATCATTTAAATGGCAGAGTAAAAGCCTAATCAAAGCTTTATTTGTATTTTATTTAACTTATGATGACTACAAATGGATAACCCTTTAAAACACACCAGTGTTATCAGCGTTGACGTTATGTATTGGCTTGTTGTTTGCTAGAAATTTATTTATTTCGTCCGCAACTGTAAACAACCATTAATATCTTCTATTTTAAGTGAGTTCCAGTGGATTAGATTAGATTCAATAGAACACAATTCAGTTAACTAGGCTTCCGTTTAAAGTTGCAAGTACCTGCCACAAATTCCTCAAAAAAATCATTTTTTTTTCGCCTGAAATTTAAAGTTCATTTGCAGTCAATCAATCAAAAATGTTGTTTCGAAAACTTTTTCTCTGAAATGATGGGGGAGGGGGTGGGGGATGTGCTGTTTTAAAGTCTTTTTTATTTCCCTTATTTTACACTGTCGTTGTTATACTTTTTGTTCTTGTTTTTTTTTACTCTTGTTTTGTGTAAACAAACTGCTTGTGAAACTCAAATAAAAACAAAAATCTTCTGGCTTTATTACGTCTCTCGAAAAACACGATTCTACACTCTCGGGCACATTCTCGTACAACGTATGTATGTACGGACGTTCGTTTACTCAGTCACTCATTCAAATTATTCATTCATTCACAATTTTTTATTCATGTTTTCTGTTTCTTTTTGGGGAAGTGGGCGGAGAAGGAGTGATGACACCACACACACACACAACTAAAACAACAACAACTAACGATATTAACATAAGAGTAAGCGTTGCCACGCTTATGAAGCTTCATACACAAAAATATTTCTTTTTATTATTTATTTATGGTAATAAAAGACCAGAAACAACAACAACAACAATCGCAACAACAATGGCAACAACGTGAATATAAGCAATAAAAACAAATTTTGTTTATTTTTTGTTGTTTTGGTTTTGCTGTCGGCATTGCTGTTGTTGTGGTTGCTGTTGTTGTACGATGGTTGCTGTTAGAACAAAAGCGAACATGTTGCTGTACAACCATTGCCGGCAGTCCCAAATAGAAATTGTTTCTACACGAGAACATCTTTAAAAGTATTTGTAATGCAGAAATAGAAAAATGTACTTGGTTTGGTACTTTTTTAGTACCACAGAGAAGAATTTTAAAGAATTTTATGGCTTGAAAGTAATCTGTAATTGAAGATAAAGTTTAAAGTCTCTTAAGTAGTGTGTTGGTTTATTGGACAAGAGCCCGTGATTCGACTTAGTAGTCCTTGACCAACATATCATGTTAAAAACAATTTTTTCGGTGTCATTTAAATATATTTATAGTACCTTTTGAAAGTTTGAATTTACCATTCCTGGTGTATAATAAAATAAATGCGCATTGCCAGCATGTATGATAGAACATCTTACAAGTTGCAGGTGGCTTTGCATTCCTATAAGAAATATTGTATGATTGAAAAACACTGTTTCCAATTGTAATAAAAATCGTGAATAATAACGTAAATTTTTATTATTTTTTGATGAAAAGGAGATAAAGGAGAAGTATTTCTTTTTATGACCAGTATTACAGTTCACAAATCTAATAAGAATTAACAGATCAGGGTTTTTAAAGGAAAACGAATCCACCATCCACACATTCACAGTTTAGCACACTATCGGGAATATGCCTTCTGCTGTTGAGTGGTTGAGCTGTAGGCGGTGGATATCATGGTCATGTAAGATTTAATTAGTTCATGAGAGACTAGACACGGTGTGGTATGGTGTTTAGAGTCTTTAATTACAACGTAAGCATCCTAGGTTTGAATTCATGTGAAGATTTTTGGAATTTATAATTAAAGAATCTGAAGATGAAAACACAACAGTGGACGTCATAGGAAGGTTAGAAGCGTTAGGTTTTGATTCAAAAAGTATTACAGCACTATTCTGAAGCAGTGCTCTACTAGGATAAACATTTCAGTGGCTAATATCATGCCAACATTGCTAATATATTTGTAAACCGAAAAAAAAAACCATTAATACTGTTTTGTACTTTCCCAGATTCTGCAGATTGTCATCAGTTCTCTACTTGTGAGAGATTTGAATTTCAAAATTCAATACATTTTCTCTAGAACCAGCATAGTTTTTAAGCTTCAGAAGAAGCATTCAAGTGCTATGGTTCCTTAAAAAGTCGCTGTAGTCTATTAGATAGTGAGGTGACTTCTTAGACGCTAGCCCGTGGTTCAAATAACAGCTTATTTAACTGTGTTATTGAAATCGCAAAATTTTTATAAAAAAGGGATTTTAAACACAAAGAGAGTTCGCATAATTTTATTATTGTGGCTCTCTATACAAAGTTGTTCATCTAATTCAGTTATTTACCGACAGATATCACAACAGTTTTTTTTTTATTATTTCAAAACCATATGATCTCAGCCTGAGATCATTTAACTGCACAAAATTATAAAAAAAACGAGATGAAAGCGCTTTTGCTTAGTAACCTAAATATTTATTTTTGCTTTTAAATAAACCAGAAAACAAAACAATTATAATTTAAATTCGAAATAGAACAAAAGATGTTTTTTTTTTGTTTGTTTTGTTTTTAAAACTAAACAACCCACTCGCTATACAAACCAGCAACTACCGTTTGAAGAGAAGCTTTTACTCAATCTTTTAAAGCTTGGAGTGAAAGCTTGACAAAGAGAATATCACTTCAAAAGCATACAACATTGAATTGAAACTTGCAACAGCCTTGGCATTGACTTTGTTCGGCTGTTCGTTAATCGCCGTACAGCTGTTTTGAACACGGGAGCATTGCGCGTTGCGTTTAAGGCAAAACAAAACGAAATAGTTGTCAGTTGTTAAAGTTATTGACTACAAAACGGTTGTGGCCAGCGGAAATACAAAATACAACGCGTTAGAAAATAAAGAAGTTTTTAAAAAATAGATTTTAAAATATCATGTTTGTGTCTTAAGTCTTTTGTTTAAAGCCTTAATACAGCCCAGAAGAAAAATATATTAAAACGTTGGAATCTTAAGTTTTTTGTTTTAAAAAAATTAATTTGTGTTTGAAAATAAAGAAAATCTAAAAAAAATCAAATTGAAATTGAAAAAAAAGAGAAGAAAAAAGAAATTTTCCCAAACTAAATAATGCGTGTTTAATGAAAATAATTTTCATTTCATTTTCATTTAAGCCAACAAAAAAATTATTCAGTTTTGCTTGTTTATTGATTTAAAAATACTCTAAAAAAATATTAAAAAAAGTGGTTTATTGTTGATTCGCATTCGAAAGAAAAATGAGAGTGTATTCATTATTACCATCATTTGTTACAAATATTCGTTGTTGTAAAACTATAAGAAATAAAACAGATTTAATGCAGCGTAATAAATATTTACAACAGCAACAGAATGATTTTCATGAAGGCATCCATAATAATGGGCTGCTGTGGTCATTGCCTATAAAAAAACGTTGCAATTTTCTCGCTTTCATCTTTATTACGCTGTTCATGCAACATTATGTTGCTGCGACTACAGCAGCTGCTGCTGGTTCGGCTTCAATTGGTGGCAATGTTGATAGAATGATACATCATTATGGTACTGTTGCTGATGATGGTGGTGTAAGAAAAGGTTTTAAAATGCGCATGCGTTCAGCTAAAATAGCCGGCATTCATATCTTACAGCCTGTACCCGAAAGTTTACCAAAGAGCAAACAACAGCAATCGCACAAGCAGCAACAATCGCGTAACCACCATCCTAACCATGACCATAACGATTATGATATTATCGATGGCAAACAACTACCGGCAGTGGCAGTACGAGGCGCTATAGATAATCAAACAAATACGCCACCAGCTGGTAAATTTGGTAAGTGATGTTACCGTGATTTTATTTCCTGCAGACGTTGTACATGAAAACAATTTACTTCAATACAACCGAATAGAACAAAACACAGCAGAAGTCAAGTTCAAGGACATGATTATAATTTAAAAAAATTATCTTTTTTTCAAAATTAATAACAAAAAATTTATTCAAATTCAAATAAGCCTCTGTGTAAAGGTATTTTAGGCATTGAAATTTTAGGGCATTGAAATTTTAGGTTTAGCTGTAGGGGAAGCATTGAAGCAATCTGCAACGAAAGCTATAGTACAGGCAAACTTCTTTAAAAACCATCATTAAAAATTTTGGCAATAGTCCCTAAACCAATTTAAATTGTTCAAAGCTTTTTAATATTTCTGTGCTTTCATTCATTAATCCAGCTAAAGATATCATAACTTCGTAGCAACAGTTTCGAGGCTTATTTGCCGTTGCCTAGAAAAAAAATATATCCTGCAGTCAAATCTTAGATATAGTGATGAGAAAATTTTTTGATAGTTCCTTAAGAGGAGGTTCTTCTTGAGCTTCCTGTGATATCTGATGTTGACGTTATTCTTTCTGAAGTGGTAGACTTTATTAAGCACAGTCGGAGTAAGTCAAATATGACTCCACTTGTTGAAAACCAAAAGTCGATCCCATTTAACACGAACATAATTGTAAACCACTTATATAAATAGACGTTAACCTATAGGTATCTGGTCGTAACGCAAATCTAAGGTACCAAAGTTAGAAACACCTCTACAGGAAAAATATTTCATAGGAAATTCTCTTTGAAATGCATTGCTTGTACCACGAGGGAATGTGCTCTATGAGACAGTATGCAGTGGACTACGAAATATACTCAACTACATTCCATTTCCGTTGCGTACAAATGTTAAGGAGATCAGATGCAGTGAAGATAACTAAATCCCTACTAAAGAACAACTGGAAAATTTTCAATTATTCTTAAGCATAATAGTTTTACCGTTATGACTAGATTCCCATAAAAATATGCTTTGTTTTAACATTGAACGTGTATTGATATTGTAGTCGCCGTAGTCTAGTAGGTAGTGTGTTGGCTTATTAGACGAAAGGCCAGGGTTCGTATCCCCGGTCAGACATCGAAAACGAAATATGAAAAAAAAATATTTCTTCGGCGGCTTCCTCTCAGCAAATTTCTGGCAAAAACTCTGAGAGTAAACAAAATTGCCATGAAAAGTTTCTCAAAAATTTGTCGTTCGGAGTCGACTTTAAACTGTAGGTCCCGCCACTAATGTATAAAATTAACACACACAACATAAGTGGTGTGAGAAGCTAGGCCGTAATCCTGACTGAAGGGTTGTAATGGCCAATTATGTATTATGTGTATTGATATATTGGTCTCCTATAAAGCACAGTAAAGTGCAGTAAAAATGATTTTTTATTTTTATATTTGAAGAGACCCGTAAATTTTGCGATAAAACAATTAAAAACTCATAAAAATATAGACGTTAGAACATTTATTCACTTTCAAGGTCATCAACATCATGCATTTATTTTTTTCTATTTTTATTTTTAATTATTTTTTATTTTTAAATAGAATGTCAAAAAGGTTTACAATTATAAGCAGAACTTTTTTAAACTGTCATTTGAAATCAATTTTACGGTTACTTACCAAATGAACTCAAAAGATGCTTGACAACAAACATGTTTCTTTTGTTTTTGTTTTCTTTTTCTGTTTTCTGTTTTCTGTTTTCAAACAAACTCCATAAATGAAAATAAAAAGTAAAAAAAAACAACACAACTCAACTTGACAAGCCTTCAAACTGAGTGCACAGAAAATGGGGAAAAAAATAAAAATGAAAACAATCAAAAAATAAGCATAGGCACAGCTTAATTTGCAAAATTTTCTTAACGAATCAAGACATTTACCAACACTTGCTATGCACACAGCCAACCCACCAGCCAGCCAGTCAGCCAGCTAGACAGAGCTGTAATTTTAGTTTGGTTTTTCTCTTCATAGTTAAATATGAACAAATATTCGCAACAACAATAAAAAACAATAATAATAATGACACCATTCCTTTTAAATGACTTTAATTTGTTGTTTTGTTTATATTTTGCATTGTTTTTGTTTTTTTTTTTAATTTCTTTTTTCGCTTTTTTTGTCTAGCAACACAAATGAATAATAGCTGTCATAATGAGTATGACCATGTTAATGTTTTAGTAGCAACAACATCAATAATAACCTCATGTTAATGTTAATATTAATGTGTGCGCTATTATGCATGTGTGTGTAAATGTGGAAGACTCTCAAGAAAAATAAGGCATTATATTTGAAATTTACATATTTTCTACCCCTCTCTTACACTTTTTGCCACACATCTCCTCCATCAACCTATGTACCTATGTTAGCTTAAAACAACTGAGTATGATGTTTAACATGTTTAATGTAATAATGCATGTACTCAAAATGCGTGTGTGTGTGTGTGTAAAATAAGCGCCATAACTCCTTTAATCTCTCCCTCTTTCACTTGTATTCTCCTTGCTCTTCACAGTACTTATTCGTTGTTGTTCATTTAAAATTATTTTGTAAAATAAAACTTAGAACATCTTTCTTAACTTTGTTGCTATTATTGCTGCTGATGTTGTTGTTGTTGTTGTGTTTTTGGGACGTGTTTGGTCATAAACAACATTACAAACAGTTGAATACTCCTGCTGCTATGCGTATAAGAGTGTTTGTTCGTTAACTACGAGTACGACAACAATAATGACGACAACATGCAGTAACAGAAATACGACGACAATAGTAGTCATAGTCAGAGCAGTAAACTAAAAAACACCACTACATCTACACCAACAATAATAACTTTGTTTACAAATTTTGACTGCAGCCAGGATAGTATAAGATAATATAAGTATGTAAACAAACAAATGCAGGGCTGTTAAGGTATGCTTTGTGGAGAAATTCTTATGAAGAAAAGTTTGAAAAATTATAAGATTTGATTGTGACACTGTCCAGACCTGTGTCTTAAAACTTTTTAAACCAACTGGCTTTAGTTTAGTTTTCCAGAAAGACAGACACTCACCCAGGAACTGCTGTACTTAATATTCGTCCTCCGTATTCAAAACAATTTCTACAATAATCGAGATCTGGATGGCCTTTATATTTAGACAGACGTTCAATTGTAGAGTGTATAATAATTACAGTCGTAAGGATCCTGATTAAATTTCTTTCAAGAGCTGCAAGAGCAACGGCATCAGTTCTAGAAGTACTCAGCTCTAGAAGTAATCAAACTCTTCAAAGACGTGTTCCAGTCCTCAAAGGCTCTACTTCACTCGTTAATATTCTACACTAACTGTTGAAATCCATATTGATGTCGCATAAACTTATAGAAAGTGTACTTCTTGGATACTCATACATAAGCATTTTTAGAAATTTTAAAGTAGTAGTAGATCGGAGAAGAGGAGGACCTTGTTTGCATTGGAGGGACCAAATCGAGAAAACCCTGTTATTGATTGGTATGACAAACTGGGTTGTTAATGTTCAATTTAGTACGTAAGTAAGTAATAGAATTGGGAAAGAGATCGATTATAAGTATAATAAGTCTAGAACACCTATAGAACGATAACAACACCAACTTCAGTCTTTATTAATTTCGAAAATATTTAAATCAGTTTATTGCTTTATGAGTTAAGAAACGATAACATTCCTTTAAATATCTGGTTATAAAACATTTTACAAACAAACTTTAGGTTAAAAATTTAGTAGGATTCAAAGATAAGAAGTATTAAGAAAACTAAAAAAGAAAATTATTTTCTTAAACTAACGCATTCAAACAGAAATCTTCTTTAAAATTTCTTGTTGATAAAAACGATTTAAAATGTGCAAACATTTGCAATTAACTATGAACTACCCTAATGCTTTAGCACATGCATAATAATCCCTACAATACGTCATATGTGGTGTGGTCTACACTTAAGGGGGGTGAAATGGAAGCATGTATGTATCGGTATCATCATCATCATCGTCATCATCATCATCATTGTGTGCAGTGCAGTTCTTATTTTCGTTTAAGCTTAAGCAGTTTTTCAAAACGTGACAGGAATTTCTTTTTATTCTATTAAGAATTCAAAACCAAAGAAAAAAAATCGTCTTAAGCCAACAACAAAAGAACAGACGTGGTATGAGTGCGACTTATTCTGGCGCTGCTACAGCGGCTGATTCTTTCTACACTTTTTCTTGTAAACGTTGGTCGGTGGTGGTGGTCGGGCCAAACGTACAATGACTTGAAGCAACAAAACTTGGTAAAGGAAGTGAACAGAACAAAAAAAAAAACAAAAACAAAAAAAAAAACAACAAGTTTTTGAAATTGGTAAGAAAAAAGAGAAAAAAAAACGTTGATTCTTTACCTTTAACATTTATTTTCTGTTAGCGTGGCCTTTTTAAGCCAAACTTGAGGCTCTTTTTTCTTCAACTTGCATGACCATGTCATTGCAATGGAATAGTTATAGACAAACGAACAAACAAAAAACAAAAAAAAAAAAAAAATGAAAAGAAAAGAAAAGAATTGCATACAAAGTGCCAACAACTGTTGTTGGCTGGTTGGTTGGTTCATCTTCTTCTATTCTTTGTTTTTTCAGAGGTTCTTCTTCTTTTTTCTTCTTCTTTTTCAAAGAAGTAACAACCATAAAATTGATCCTATAAATAATGGAACACATTTTTTGTTACCGTGTTCTGCGGCAGAACACTGCTTCTTTTCTTTAAACCCCGGGGGAAGTAACCAACCAAAGAGTCTGTTTGGTTAGTTGGTTGGTTGGCAATCCCATTTAAGCATAGCAAAATGCTTTGCCGTTTTGTTATGCTTGAAAAATATATTCACCAGACATGCCATAATACGAATTCGTATTCATTTAGTGGTTCCACCTTTCCAAGATTTCGTTTTTTTAATAGAAGAACTACTATGGGCCATGGAATACGACTTTTTAATGCCTTACAGCCATACATTGTTTCTACAGTAATTAACAACAGAATTTTAAAACCAGTGTTGCTCTAAACTATATTAAGCCTGATGATAAAGAAATAAACTGATGTGCAACTAATCGAGAAAATGAATCGAACGAAATTAGCATGAAGGCCAAATAATTTTAGAAATATTGAATTTACTTTTAAACTTTACAAATGGGGCGACGATTGCTTTTTAGGCTTGCAGAACAGACACAGTGCTTGCAGTATCATAGTGTATCTCAAAAACTTATATTTCGCTAAGGCATTAAACTTCATGGGAAACTTCATCATTCCAACTAGAGATATCTGATCAGACGATACAGTGATTCGTAGCAATGCGCTTGAGATATTTACACATGATTACAAAGTACGGAGGACAACAGGCTGTGGTATATACATACATACATAGATTAAGTGTTCTGACAGAGAATAACATCAACATAGAACGTTATGGAAGGATAAAAAAGAAAAGACAACAACAGCAACTTAGTACATTTTAATAGATTTCGTTATTATATGGCAACCCTATCATTTCAGAACTCGCTACAGACACCAATATTAGCTGGAGTAATTTGATTAATTAAACTGAAAGCAAAGCAAACAAACGTTTTTCGGGTATTATAGTTGAATGGCGGTAGAAGTACTATTTTTAGTTGCATAAGAATTATCGTTACCAATAACTGTGGTTTGAGAGTAGAGAATGCAATTTTATTTGTGGTTAAAGCTATACGACAATAAGCAAAATTCCAATATATGAAGTGAAGACAACGGTAATTGGTTAATGAATTACCATTACATTGACTGTCTGACAGCATAATGCGTCCTTATTTCCTTCGAAATGAAGAAGGAAGGGAGACATTTTAAAGGAACCAGAATATATTCAAAAGCAAGGAAACAGGATGCCACATGAGCTGAAGCCGAGTGACATTAAAACCCGAAATGTTGACAATGTTCGAAATGGTGTTTGATTGCTTTCCATCAAATTATCGCTGACGAAGGAAATTGGATTCTTTATGACAACCACAAGCGCAAAAAATCATTTGTGAAGCGATGGGTCAGAACGAGGCAACAACATCTATGACCAAACAGGCTATCCATTAAACCAAGGTAATGCTCTGGTTTGTTTGTCAACAGAGCTACATAAACCAGCCAACTATTGGCAAGAATCCCCGTACAATCAACAATTAATTCGTTTAAAGCGAGCAGAGGGAAAGAATGCCCAAAAACTGCAATCAGGACACGGGGCCGTAATTTTTGCATTATGACAACGCTAGACAATATGTTGCGAAGCCGGTCCAAAAACTTTTGGAATAACAGTTAATGTATAGCCCAGAATTTATCCTTTCTGACTACCATTTGCTTCGAATCCTCTCTCTCTCGTCTATCAAAAATACTTTTTAAAAATTAAAAAATTTAAAAAAAATTAAGAAATTAAAAATTCTTTTCAATTTTACAAACATCAAACGCTAAGAACGCTTGCACCATAAACAATACAAAGAAACCAATAAATAATTATTATTTCCGGCATAAAAAGGTATGAAATACTACAAAAAAAAAGTAATAACGCTAATAACTGAAAGAGAAAAAAACAATTTCCATAAAAAAAGCTGAGAACCATCAATGAGACCATAAAGCATTTAACTTTAGAAAAAAAAAATCCAATTGAAACTAAAAATGATTAATGGTTTTAAGACTTTCTATTAAAGAAGGCTGAGTCAAATGAGCACCATTTAGTAACTGGGCTTAATAAAGCAAAATTTTGTTAAGCACAGCTAAGTACTATTTAGCCACAAAACTATTATAGATTAAGCACATAAAAACACCCATTAAAACTCCCCTCTATTGCCTTAAATTTTAAATATACAATGCAAGGGATATTATTAATAAAAAAAAAATAAAATAAACGAAAAACATTTAAATTTTGTTTGTTAAAGTTTTCAAAATTTAAATAAATGATCTTGAAAAAGAAGCAGTAGAAGAGGAAACAAAGAAACTTGAAGATTTTTTTTTTAATTTGGTATGGTTTTTTGGAAAAAGAAATTTTTTATTATTCATTTGTTAATAGTTGCGGTGACCAAAAACAGATAGACAGACAGACAGACGAGCAGACAGATGGACAAACAAACGGACCATTTCCATCTCTTGTCCATTTGCAACAATGGACAATTAATTTTCGTTCAAACATTTCACCCATTTTGCCCGCATCGGGCAATTGTCCGAAAATTAAAAGTTTTTTTTCTTATTTATTTCGCTTTTTTTTCTTTGTTTTTTGTTTTTATTACTTTTCTTTTTTTCTTAACATTTCTTTTCGTTTTCTATTGTGTCTGTCTAATTGTCTATTGTTCTCACTGCTTGTTGTTGGGTTTTTATTGTTTTTTTTTTCTATTTTAGTCAAGCATAGACCCACATAAAGAAATCTAAACTTTAGTTTTGAGAGTGAAAGTTTTAACAAAATTTGCCACACTTCTCTTCTACTTCGTTTTATATAATGTTGTAAGCAATTTATACAAAAAATTTGATAATAATTAAATATTAATGTATAATAAGTTAATTTAAAACATTTTATTTATTTAATTACTCAAGAAAAAACCGAAAATAAAAAATTTAATTTAAAGAAATGAAAAGGTAGGTACACGATGATGGATAGGTAAGAACACTTTCATCTTCTATGCATAGCCTGGAGAAGCCATTGACCATATAGCCAGCTCTAATAAACATCA
Source organism: Sarcophaga bullata (assembly GCA_005959815.1). Taxonomy (NCBI): domain Eukaryota; kingdom Metazoa; phylum Arthropoda; class Insecta; order Diptera; family Sarcophagidae; genus Sarcophaga; species Sarcophaga bullata. Next base: position 237,014 of record QOCX01000278.1, on the reverse strand, counting down.
CATGAGTATACAATATAATGTCTCCGATTGAGGGAGGTTTCGTCACCTATGTTCGTATTCTTCTTAACCCTTGTCTAGTGTCGGTCACATTTTATCTATCTTTCCCGTATTCGAAGCTGTGCTAGAATGCGCTGCACTAACGAAAATTATTACAGCTTTGCTTGTAGATTCTCAATGGTGTCTCCAAAGTAAAGAGCTCTCCCGAAAGTTAAAGGATTGTGTCATATACGACAAATTGATTCCATCCGCAGTTTCTTAAATACCACTATGTGTGGTGGTACTGATATCATCTCGTTAAGAGACTCTCTGAGGTTTTAGACCTTACTGCTATTATCTCTGCCCTCTGCTTCAATAGAAGATCAGACATAGCCAATTGCACTTTATCTATCATTGTTTGCACACCATGCCCAAAAGGTTAGCACAGTTTAAAGAGGTTTTTTTCACATGGACTAACAACCCAATGATGAAAAGTACTATCAACGTTTAGTCAGGATTTACATCACACGTTTTTTGATTTTCACTTAAAAACTGTTCACAAAATCGATGTCACAGTGAAAGATAGTCTTCCGAAGTTATTTGAATTTTATTTTCAAGCTTTTATTTAAACCTGCAGCTTGAAATCGGATTTCAATCGATTTGTTTTGCAGAAATGTTCACTTTAATTGCAAATTAAATAAGAAAATCAATTAAAGACCTTCCCATGTCCATTTATAATGGAATTTAACAATAAGTGTGACTAAAAACAATTCAATTAGTTTCGAAATTCTTGCTTGTAAAACCAACAACCACTGGGATTAAAGATGTGGTAATTGAATGGTAAAAATAACACTTGCAAACATCTCTTCTAAAAACATTACATAAGACGGTCGAACAGACAGGCAGGCAGACGGACAGACCGAGAGAAAGAAGAAGAAGAAGAAGAAGAAGGGAAATATATTATTTTTAATGATGATAGTAAGACAAATTTCTTTAATTGTCACCTGGCAATGTGTCTTGGCCAGAGCTGTCAAACTATTGAAACATTAAGCATTTCAACGTAAATTCACTCTTTGCCTAACCAAAACAATTGTTTAAGGCTCTTTGCTAATAAAGCCTTAGAATGGAATGGAATTCTGTTTAAGTGATATGCTTGACATGACAACAGCAACACGGTAATCATGTTAAAATATCGTACGACGGCTGTTTGTCTATCTATCGCTTGAGTCTGTCTTTGCTAATGATTGCAATGACAGTGATGCGCTGTATGTTGTTTAGTTTAAATTGTTTTCTTATGTGTAATACAAAAAAAAAAAAAAAAAAAAACGAAAACGATAACAACAACAACAAGAAAAACAGTAGCAACAAAAAATGTAAAATAAACGTTGTTAACCATTTAATTGCGAATCCATTAACAAATTGATGCGATGAGTTAAAACGAAATAAATAACCATGTGTTACATCAGTTTTAATGACACGATTTTAAACGATTATACATGACATAAGAAGAAGAAGAAAAGAAAAAGATAAAAAACAAAACAGTTAATGCAACATGTGCAACACCAAGCATGGCATGGCATTTGAATGACCAACAAACAGTTGAGGAAATTAACCCTCCTCCTTTAAATTTTTTGGCATTTTCTTGAAAATCGGAATTAATAATAATGCAATGGAACAAGCACTGAAGAGAAACAAAAGAGTATTATTTTCTACTCCTTTTCGTTGGAAGTTGGAGTTAAGGAACATGATCAGTCGTGGAGAACAGCGGGAAAGTTGCAAGATGTGGTGCGTCTTCGCTAAATGATCAAGTTTTATTTGCAGTAGGATTCTTTTGACTTCATACATACTAGGCTGGTTTAATAGGACTTTTATTAAAAAAAAATGTACCCACTTTTTTATAACGGCCCATTGTTTTGATTTTTTTTTATCAAAAGGGCCTTTATATACCCTCTCTCCAACACTGTGCTTTAAGTACTTAAGGTTTTCTTTTTTGTTTCTTCGTTAAATTACGTGTCTTTAACAATTCAACAGTTACTTATTTTTCATTTAATTTTACACACGATTACAACGTTGAGGAAAATCATTATGATGATTGGGCGTATTTGTTGGTAACCAATGAACCAGCCAACCGATCGATCAAACGACCATCTGACCGACCGACCACTTATACACATCATTTGATCATTTATTGTTCATTGGATTTGTCCGAAATAGAATTCATTGAACGTATGTACAACATACATGTACGAACGTACAAATCTATTGTTCTACTTTTATGTTTTGTTTATGTTGTTGTTGTTGTTGTTATTGTTGTTGTATTAGCATTATCATGCACATTTTTATGATATTGTTTGTTATGAAATGAATTTTAAAATTTGAATTCGAATTCGAATTGAAAATCTATCGCTTCTTATTATTCTCGGGCAGTTCACAGATAAGTTCATTGGAGTTCAACTTCATTTTCGTTCTTCCAACAAAAATGTTAACCAGCCAGCCTGCCTGCCTGCCTGCATGCCTGCACTGATGCACTGGCATAAACTTTAGAATTGAGTCTTTACTGACGTTGTTGATGTTTTTGTTGTTGCTGCTGCTAACGATTGCTACTGTTGCAGTTATTTTATGTTGATTGTTATTTGTTGTTTTTGCTTTTTGTTTTCTGTTCTTATTGTAGATTTTACAGGTTCTTTAACAGCAAAAGGTGATCGATCGTTCGTTGATCGTTTTAGTTTCCGTTTCTTTATTGTTTTTTCTTTCTTTTTTTTTACAGACGTTAAGTAGAGACAACAACTTTATTAACAAGAGATTGCGGTTCTTGATACTGCACTGAGAGAAAGGATAATGTTAAGGTTTGGTAGGAATTTTACTTTAAATTTTTATTACAAAAACATCACCACTTAAAAGACTTAAAAAATAAACAACACACTGACGCAGTTGGTCACTATAACCCTTTAGTCAGGGTTACAACCTAGCTTCTTACACCATGCATGTGTTGTGTGCGTTAATTTTATCCATAAATGGCGGCACCTTTAACTTGACTCCTATTCCGATAGATTTTTGTGAAACGTTTTATAGTAATTTTCTCAGAGTTTTTACCAGAAGACTGCGGAGAAGAACTCGCTGAAAGAATTGTAATTTCATATTTCGTTTTCTTCGAAATATCTGAGCTGTAGTTTGAACCTCGGGCTCTTGTTCAAAAAAGAACACAAAATTCGAATTTAGGTTTTCAGAAATTTTACAAACCACTCCTCCTTTTTCTCTAAAACGAAACGCCAACCAATTCCTTAGGAATAGTTTCCAAGTCACTGAATACAAGACCACAGTTTTCTACCGAAATTTTCTTCTCCCTGTACAATTTCCGATGCCATGTGTCTGTGAGCTTGTTGGTAAAGTTAAAATGTTAAATGAAATTTAATTCTATTCTAAATTGTTGTTATAGTTGTTGTTGTAATTTGTACATTTGTTATTATTATTGTTGCAGTTGCAGTTGCTGTTGTTGTTTTAAGTTCATGATCAATAATCAAACATGTTTATTTCCTTTTTAACAATGTTTAATTCTTGTTTTTGTTGTTCTTTCGGTATGTTTGTATGTAAAAAAATGCAATTTTTTTCTTTGTTTAGTGTGTTGGCTGCTCAATGCATGCAATTTGATATTCGGTACTGCTATGGTTACCCTACGTTACCTAATTGTGGCGAAAAGGAATGGGAAACAGATTTCCAGGTTACATGAATACGAGAATTTAAGAATGTCTGTATGATTTTGGGAGGGAACATAGAACTGTCGTCATAAAGCCTCGGCGATTTGTCTTGTGTGTTACCTTAGTAGACAAGAGCACAGGCTAAGCCATAAGAGTAACTACATAGTTATATGACAAAGGTTATTAAGCCGCATAAGATAGAGACCGTTTAATCATATACGGTTTGGTCGAAAACAGATAGGAAAACAGTAGTAAAAGTGTTAGGTCTCAGAGGGAAGTATATGAAACCCATAGGGAAACTTTACGGTATTAAAAAAGCAAAAGTCTGTGCCTTCAAATCTGTGCTGAATTCAACTAAAACCACGAGTACAAAGGACGGGCATATCTGACACTATCCGAACAGACGGTTCATATGAGGTTTACTCAAAAATTGTATGAGTTTATCTGGACAAGCCGAATCAGGTAGGCGAGGAAATAGGATCTCACTCATAGCACGATCCCACGCCCATCCATGACAGGCCCATCCATGATAGACACACAAGAACTGCTGACAGAGCCAGAAACTTTCATTGGACTGGAAAGAGATGTTTGGAATATTATACTCAATGAAAGAGAAAGTTGATATGGGCGAAAAATATTCTGAAATCCATTCTCATTCTCTATACAAAAATATTTTTTTGTGAACTCCCGACTTTAGTGATCATATTCTGACAGAAGTTAGGCACCACAAGGAAATATGCCGTAAGCTTTGCCCAAAAACCACTCTAGTCATGTTATAGATGTTCTCATGCGATCCAAAACTTTTATTCCCCCCTTTTTTTTAAGTAGTAGGGCCTCTGCTAAACACTATAACCACTGTTTAGTATTCTTTACTTTTCTTTTTTTCAATTTCTCCTGACTTTTAATAATCAGTTTTGCATAAGAATTTCAAATTTCTTGTTTTCCATTAATATCGTATAAATGGATTCTAAGCAAACCGTAAATCTTTTAAGATTTTCTTTCCGTTCTTTTTTCTTCTTTTTGCTATTTTGTGAACAGCTTTTTCTAACGCAATCTATGCCATTGACATAATTTCTCTCTTTTATTTCTTTAATAAAAAAAAAACCAAAAGACCAGCCAGCCATTCGGCTGTAAAGCTATAACCACCAACAGATACAGCAGCAGTAAGAGCAACAGCAACAGCAACAGTATTAGCAGCAGCATAAGCAATTGCAGCGACGAACATCATTTGGTTTATATTGCAGCAGCTTAAGCTACAGCTGGATTTTCAAAGTGAACTGAGTCAAGACCTTCACGTTTAAATGTTGCACACATACACACTCATATAACTAGTAGTGGTGGCAACATGTTCTTATTCTAATGAATCTCTTAAAACAGAGGCAGTTTTTTTGTCTTTTGTTTTTGTTTTTCTTCTTCTTCTTATGGCTCAGTAGTAACTTTGTGGCAATGTGTGGCTTTTTGAGTATGCCACAATTTGTGGCGTACTAAACTATTTACTAACGCTCATGTTAAAGTTACAAATATTATATGCAATAATATTGTACTCGTAAATATAATGTATGCAACAGTGTAATAAAAAAAAAAAAACTTGCCACAAACGATCATGATTTTCACTTGCAATCCTATTTATTAGCCAACCAAACCAAAGGCAAAAACAAAAAATCCAATGAGAGACAATTTTCTTCCCCTTTTTAAGTTAAGACTGCAAGACGACTATATTGTATCACATCCAGTACACATTAATATATATTGCCTGAGATAAATATGCGAGTAACAATAATCGCTGTTACATATATTGTATGAAAATGAATAAAAAAAAATTAATTTTTTTTCTTGTGTTTCATACTTCAAAGAACAATTTCAATTTCCTTTACGTAGTCAGCGTAGTAGAAAATGTTTATAGAGGTTGAAACATACTTATCAAGGACCAGCGATTGAGTGGCTGAATGCATTGTATTAATCGTTATAATCTTGGCTCATAAAACCAACCAACGATAATTAAAACTTGACTTGATAGGATGAACTATAATCACATATAGTGGAACTAGCCTTTATATTTAAGAATAGTTATGAGCAAAATATGGGTTTCTTTCTAACATTTCCTACGGTGTAATTGATGATTAGTCCGCGAATTATGGGAAAATGAAAATCAATTGAAAAGCTGAAACGTAAAGCTGGTTCGAAATATAAACTGGCTGTTTATTTACGTACATACAATGTCTGTAAGTATAAAGCGTTATTCAATTGTGGGTTTCAAGAGTAAAGTTAAATAAAAAGTTTAAATGACTACATCTAGATTGGTTGCAGCTATCGATCCCTTTGAGGCAATTTCGATCTCATATCGATTGGTATCATTGCGATAAGTTGCTTAATGTTGGTATTACTATGCAAATTTAATTGCAAGATTAGGGGATTACCACGCGTAAGCACGGTATTTAAGATGGCTCCACAATAAAAGACCAACGGTATCCATGAGTTTGGTGACCAAATATAGATAACTGCTGATCCTCTACCCCGAGACTAAAGTTTTCGTTTCAAATTCAACGCAGAATACCCATTCTGACAGACTACACCTGGATAGCCAATGACTTTTAATTTCTCCCGATTTTTGAATTACAATGAAGGTTTGCTTAATCTAGTCAAATAATTTTCTTCAAAGCAAATGTGAACCATTTTATGGAATAAGTTAGGTTACACATCCGCAATGTTAGCCAATGTGTTGCCCTTAAAATATTAATGAATAGCTATGAAAGATGGAAAAACTCTACCTAATCTTTACAGTTTCTACAAAAGCCATGATATGTGTTACCAATACATTCGAAAATCTGTTCCACCCAATAAATATGACTATTAGAAACATATTCCAAAGGTCAAGGGAATTGAATCCTTTATGTTGATAGAAAATGCCATAGGATTTTAAAAGTTACGCATTTAATCATGACATTTCAATAACTAGGTTCTACTTTAAAGACAAAAAAGCAGAATACATTCACTGGGGCTATCGATTTCTGCACACTTTTTTCGAGCCAGATTTTGCACCAACAAACTAATTTGCCAAAGAATATGTATATGCAAAACGAGATACGCCAGGTCCGGTGGGCATGGTAGTTAAGACACAATCTTAGACTGGAGAAGACTAAAAACATTACAAGTTGCCACCAGTTGCTATAAAGACGTTCCAGGATGTTTTATCTGGGCACGGAATTATGTTTCGCTTTCATGGTTGCCGTTCACATGTTGTCTCCTTTCTACAGAGATGGCTCTTTGGCTATTGGTTTTAACTAAATTAGGCAAAAAAAAAAACGCATTCTGCAACATCAACTTTGAACAAATAATGAGTCTTTTACCCCCTACCATAAAGCAATTGAAATTTGATTATGAAATCGAAAAACGAATTAAATTAATTACCAGAAACCGTTTAATCATCATATAACGATCAGGTAACAGGAGAAAGTATTCAAATTTAATTTTAATTTATTATGACACACAAGGAAAAAAAATTGAAGCGTTTGTAATATTTTTGTATTCGAAAATATTAAAGATCTGAGCATTTTAATTTATACTGATCATAATGATGATAATTAGTCATGAATAGCGTCGTTCCAACTTCAATTTATTAAACAAACATAACCAGGCAACAGGTAACAGGACACATCACGCACATTTTAAAAGTGACACTAGCACTGACACTTTATTTATTTTTTTTTTGTGTGGCATGCAATATTTTGTTGCATTTGCATTTAAAAGTGAATGAACCAATAATAACGGTTTAAGCCAAACGGTAAGCCAAATAAATAAATGCTTAATAACAGGCAAATTGTTAAAAAATCAAAAAAAAAATTTTTCTGTACGTTTCAAAAGCAAATGAGCCCCATCTAGTTTTTAAAAACTCTTGCTGCCAAGAGGTGTTTACCTAGAGCAATGAACGCTTTTTCATCAATTTTCAATTACAAAATTCAATTTTTTTTTGTAGTTGTTGTGTTTAATTTCTTTATTTTCTTACAGAAATACGAAGCGTGTCTGGCGAACCCAATTACAAGTCGGTTAACTTAACGTGGGAGGTTGAGTTTGTGCCCTCCAGGAATGATGGCGTTGTGACTAATAGAAGCCAGGAGGTTTTGCCACCCACTACCTTTCAAATATTCTTTTGTGAGATACAATCATTTGGACCACACCGTTGCCGCTCGAAAGTGGTTAATGACTCCAGTTCATTAACAATGTACGATGACAATACAGACAATGACCTGGAGTTTACAGACAATATGTATGAAATTCAAACAAACTTTACTCTTTAAAAACAAACCTAATCCCTCCCTTTTTGTAGGCGACAAGTACGACAATATGTGGCCCAAGTTGACAACCTAAGAATGTCCACTAAATACAGTTTTCATATACGTTCGGCAGATCAGCGTAAGAATATGAAAATAACCGGACGTTCTGAACTGTTTGACAATGAAATCGAAGGTGAAGACTTTCTAGCCAACAATATGGCTCAGGGACAAACTATTATTGTGCCCACTAAAGGATGTAAGTTAGCTCTGTCTCAAGCTGTTGTTTATCAATATTTTTATGATCTTTGACCCTTTTTTATGAACTAAATAGTTTCGGCTCAAGCCACACGATGTTTGCCCACAGCTTCAGAAATCGAGGTAGAAACTGGACCTTATTTTGGTGGTAAAATTGTAGTCGATGGTGGCAATTGTGGCCTTAAGGGCGACCCAAATGATCCCAAGGAGAAGTATGTAATGCGTATTGATCATAAAATGTGTGGCAGTATGGTTAAACCAGAAACGAATACAGTGGAAACGTTTATTACAGTCCAAGAGAATTTAGGAATTTTTACGCACAGCACCAGACGGTAAGCTATGTTAATTAGAGTACCTAAGTAGGGTACAATATAATACTGTTGCCTTCATTTTATTTCATTTATCTTCAACACCTAGTCTGCCTTAATTCAAACTTTGTATCTCTTCTTTGTTTTCATTAGATTTGTAGTCGTCTGCAGTTATCAATCGGGTCTACAAACGGTACGAGCCAGTTTCTCTGTACCCGGTCGTGGTGGTGCCTCTGCTGTACAACAAGACCAATATGAGGAAGATGAGCGTATGGGGAGAGGTTTAAAGCCAATGCGTTATGTGGATAAAAGCGAATTGATTTTAAAAGAGACCACAGAGGAGGAAAGCACCAATGCTGTCTCAACATCCGAAGAAACACAAGCAATGGTTGAAGAAATGGACAATCCAACAATAAATTACAATAACAGCAGCATAGCAGATGATGTTATAACAAATGCTGTGGCAACATTAGAAAATATATCACCCGGGGTAGATGAGAAGTACATCAAAGAAACAGAAACCAGTGAAAATGAACAGCAAAACGGCGAAGTTAATACAGAAACTATGAATAGCGATAAAGAAATACAGGCAGAGAACTTAACTGAGCAGAGCAACACAACTACAGATGAAAGCGAGAAAGAAGAAGAAAAGGAGGATGAGAAGGAACCGAAAGAGGGACATGAAAAATTTTCTGCGAAATTTGCTAAATTAACCCGGGAGCTAAATGAACAGGAAGTGCAGCCATTACGTAGAGTAGATAGCATAAATGATGGTGATGACATGTTTAGTTTAACATCAACTGGGAGAGGTAATTCCTTATTAATTTTCTTTAAAATTGTTCCTGTTTTACTGTAAGCTTTATTCAAAAAAGTTTAATGAACAATTTTGCTTTTGTTTTTTGGTTTTTGTGTGCTTTCTTTTTAGATTTTGGTTCCGGCTTGGAATTGATTACATTGAATATGGGCAGTGTTTTGTTAACCGTACTATTATCTGTGATATTAATTGGTATTTTCCTTTATGTTTTAATTCGTGAAACTAAATTACCTGCCCGTATCGAGCATGCCCCTACAACCAGAGCATCGCCCACTCCAACTTTAAATGCCTCTTGTCGACATCTTCAGCATAATCATTTAGAGGAGGCAGCAGGCGATACTTTGCCACGCACTTTGAGAACCAAAAATCAGGATTTAATGGCTTAGAAAATACATGAAAATTTGAGTTTTTTAAATTTATATTTAAAACACACACTCACAGACATATATATACTCGAGAAAAATATGATATTTTCCCTTTTTACTTGCTTTTCAACGGATTTTTTTTTTTGATAGAAACTACGCTTTATTGTCTTGCTGAAATCGGATTCAAATTGAATTCATATTTTGAACCAGAATTTCATTTCAAAACGACTAAGCGTAGCCATTTTAAATACAGCTTCCCCTTCTTTTTTTCCTACTTATTTAAGGCAGTGATGTTAAAAATAATAGCAACGATATCAAGTATTTTTATTATTCGATTCATTTTTTTTTACTTTTTTTTCGGAAATCGAATATTTTTTTTTATTGTTTTTAATATTTTTCATATCACTGCGGATTTATATGATATTAAAATAATAGAAATAATCTTACAAAATACACCATTTCCACGAAATAAAATTTAGAAAGTATTGATTGCCATTGAAAGCAAATTTCCAAAAAGAGAATAAAAATTGTCAATAACTGGTTTACGCTCTAAAAAAAATTGTAATTGGTACTAATGTAACTACTAGTAGCTATTTCTTCGAGAAAATAAAAAAATTTATATACCATGTTCTAAATACATAGTTAAATAGTGCTGAAGGCTGTCAATAGGACTTACTTTACCAACCTGAAACTTTTTTAAAGCAAACTGCTTACAAGAAACCTAGATCTTAAAATTTACAAAGTGCTCCAGTGCTTATTTAGTTCGAACAGAAACCAATGGAAAAAATATTTGCTCCAGTAAGGTTATCAGAAGGTCCTACGGCTACAATTATGAATTAGAGACACTTATAGAAAATGCTAGAAGTCGTCGTAGTCTAGTGGATAGTCGGTTGGCTAATTCGACGTAAGGCCATGATGAAAACCCCCTGGCTACACATCTCAAACAATTCCCTGAAAACAATTGCACGATGATGTAGAAGGCGAGAGTAAGAAACTCTCTTAGGAAGCCAAATCGAAGAATTATAAGTCAAGAAGGCTCAAAACTTTATTTTTTTATCACGAAATGTTAAATTTATAATGCATAATGAAACCCTATGTGCATATTGGCTTCTTAGACGAGAGCCCGAGGTTCAATTCTCAGTTCAGATATCTCGAACAAAAGCATAAGATGAAGAAAAATTTCTTTCTGCTGGCAAAAACTCTAAGAGTAAATGAGATTGCCTTGAAAAGTTTCTCAAATCTGTTGTTGGAAATCGATGCCCAACTGTAGATCATGTCACTCGTGTATAAAATTAATACACACCACTTGAGTAAACTGTTGCAATAATAAATTCAGTTAGTAAGTACGTAAAACGAATCTATTCCAAAGGCCATTGGTCTTTGATCCCCCAAAGAGGATAACACATGCAATGAAAATCACATTTCTTAAGTAATAGTAATAGTTAAAGACAGAAGTGCCTCAACGCAGCCTAATATATTTTCACATGTGACGTTGTTTTTAAGCAGTGACACTTGGCAACTCTATTATTCTAAAACAGTCTGCAGGCATGCATCAGCAGGTTATTACTCAGCTTAGTTTAGTGGTCTTTTTTAACAGCCTGCTTTTAATGAAAGTGAAAAAGGCAAACAAAATCTTAACAATTCTATTTATCTTAGAGGAATGAAAATGTATGAAAAAAAAAACATTTTGATATACAAATAAAAGACGCTTAAAATTTCTAAATAATTTGATTGACAATATTAAGTTACAAAAGGGAGTTTTAAGGTTCCGAAAGGTCAATAATAGTAAAACAAACAAAAAATTGCAAAAATCGACTTAGAAAGCAGTACCTCGAGTTCTTAAAGTATAAAGAATTTATTGAAAACATTTGAAACTAATAATTCTTTAATCAAAATATATTAATTTTCATTTATGCAATTAATATTTTCTATATTTTATTTAAAGACAATGGTGTTTAAAAAACAAAAATAATAATAATTACAAAAAATAAAGAAAAATTGAAAATATTAACAAACTGACACCCTTTTTCCTTATAAGACTTAATTATTAATAAGCACTAGAAATAAAGTTTTTTTTTCTAATAATTTTATAGCTTTTAAGCACAATATTATTGTATAGTATACGTATTTAATATATAAAAATAATGTAACAAAAATAAATTAAAAAATAAAGAAAATATTTCAACAACAAAAAAGAAAAAAAAAATTTTTTCTTTCATTCATTTAAAACGAATAAAACAAAAAAAATAAAATAAAAAAAAAACGTGACTTGGGGATTGTTTTTTGTTCCAAAAAAAGATTTTTATTTGTGCGAACAACTTTAGCCGGGTGCCGTTGTTAGTTAGGTCTTTGAATTAAAAAAAAAATCAAGACAAAAAAAATAGTGGCAATAAAAAAGTGGAACAATTTTTTCACGAAGCCCTTCTTCATCTTGTTGTTGTTGTTGTTGTTGTTGTCGTTTAAAAGAAAATAAATGGAAAAGAACGAATCTAACAGAAAAAAAAAATATTTATAACTGGGTTACAATAATGGATAACACTGGTAAGCTCCCAGAGAAACAAGATGTATGGTGGGTTCTTTAAAGACTATGCTACGAGTATCACTATCACTGCCACACAATTCAAAACATTAAAACATGACTGGATTTTTCTTTCTAAACCATCATTATCTTTTTAGGATTAAAGTGTGAAGAATTTTCATCTTTTTCTCATTTGTTTTGTTTTTTTTTTCTTCTTTCTATTGTGAATTTTGTTTCATATTGGTTGGCTTCTGTTTCAGTAAAAGAGCAAAACATTAGAGGCAAATGGTGTGTGATGAGGAGACAACGGATGGGGTTTAGACTATAATTTAGTGTAATAAAAATAATAGTTTCGAAACGATTATTAATAATTTCCTTAAGAAAATCTTTTGTTATTTCGTTATGGCTGGTATTGTTTTCCTTAAGGTGGAGGCCGTTTTAAGAAAATGATTGATAGAGAATTGTCTGTCTTTTTTTTTTTTTTGTTCTTTTATCGTTTTACTAATAATAGTAATTCTATATTATCTTAGAAGTTGGTAAGGGAAAAAGTTATTTCTGTATGAAATGACCACTACCGCTGCAATACATAGTTCATTCTACATATGAACACTTGGTTTGATTTTTTATTAAAAAGGTAAGTGAAGTTGTGCAGATTAAGGTGGACCATAAGGGAGAGTCAGTTTTATTCAAACGGGTCCTAAGGACGACATTCCTTCGTGCTTCCAATCGAAGTTAATGTGTACGAGTTTTTTGTGCAATCGAATTTATTTCGTTCACGAGTCCCATAATTAGCCCCCTGGATATTTATAGAGAAGTAGTGTGGCATATAGCTCCTGCAGTGATGATTAAAAGATTCAATAACACGTATACACTGCTACGAGATTTGTAAGTGGAGTGTTGTAAGTTTCAGTTTATTGGCCTTTAGGATACAGAGGCCAGAGGCCCTGTTTTATACGGTCCTACGGAAAATACATATACCTACGAGGTGACTTTTAATTTGCTACTGCTCAGCAACAATAGGATCCTGATTGCCAGTTTAAATGTCAAAGAAAACTTCGATCCCTTAGCTCAAAGGTTCCCTGTATTTTAAGAGAAAAACCTGCCAGTCCGCACACTACTGAATACTATCTTGGATCCATCAAAATGTGGAAAATTTAAACGTCAATGCCCGGTAAAAATTCTGCTTGTTCTTCATTCTATTTTGCTCTTTTACCCGACGTTGGTATGGAATGGCTACGCTCAATTCAACCAGAAAGATTTTCACTGAGAGATGGCTTCAAAATCACAGTCTTACCCAGTTCTGATAAAATCAATCGAAAGCGATAAAATGTGGAATCAATGAACAGACAGTAAGCGAGTAAGAGTACAGAACGGAATAGGTAACCTGATCATCTGTTCAAAAAGAAATTATTTTCCCCTTAACTAATGAAATTGTTAAGCAAATTCTGATTCATGACATGCAATCATAGTCATTTACATTGAACACTTGGTTTGATTTTTTATTAAAAAGGTAAGTGAAGTTGTGCAGATTAAGGTGCGACCATAAGGGAGAGTCAGTTTTATTCCAAACGGGTCCTAAGTGACCGACATTCCTTCGTGCTTCCAATCGAAGTTAATGTGTACGAGTTTTTTGTGCAATCGAATTTATTTCGTTCACGAGTCCCATAATTAGCCCCCTGGATATTTATAGAGAAGTAGTGTGGCATATAAGCTCCTGCAGTGATGATTAAAAGATTCAATAACACGTATACACTGCTACGAGATTTGTAAGTGGAGTGTTGTAAGTTTCAGTTTATTGGCCTGTAGGATACAGAGGCCAGAGGCCTGTTTTAATACGGTCCTACGGAAAATACATATACCTACGAGGTGACTTTTAATTTGCTACTGCTCAGCAACAATAGGATCCTGATTGCAGTTTAAATGTCAAAGAAAACTTCGATCCCTTAGCTCAAAGGTTCCTGTATTTTAAGAGAAAAACCTGCCAGTCCGCACACTACTGAATACTATCTTGGATCCATCAAAATGTGAAAATTTAAACGTCAATGCCCGGTAAAAATTCTGCTTGTTCTTCATTCTATTTTGCTCTTTTACCCGACGTTGGTATGGAATGGCTACGCTCAATTCAACCAGAAAGATTTTCACTGAGAGATGGCTTCAAAAATCACAGTCTTACCAGTCTGATAAAATCAATCGAAAGCGATAAAATGTGGAAATCAATGAACAGACAGTAAGCGAGTAAGAGTACAGACGGAATAGGTAACCTGATCATCTGTTTCAAAAAGAATTATTTTTCCCCCTTAACTAATGAAATTGTTAAGCAAATTCTGATTCATGAGTTTCTAAGCCCAGTATTAAAGTTAAAGACTTTCTATTGTTACGTTAAATGGGGAAATGGATGTACCGGCCAAGCCATCTGAGCCGGCTAAATAAATGTGTAACAAATTGCAAACGAACGTTTCATAATAATGACTAAATAATTAATATTTTCTGGTCAATTTAAGTGTTAAAGTATAGTGAAGTTACAAAAAAAAAATAATGCTTAAGGGGAATAGCGGCATATGAAATTGCCAACATAATAAATATCATATTTAAGGAGCAACAGCGACAGTAACAGCAACAAACATAACAAAATAAAATATAGCAACAAAAAGCAGAGTATCAAGGTGTCAAAAGTACCATAAAAATGTAATTATTTCAAGAGAGAGAGAGAGAGAGAGAGAGAGAGAGACAGGGCGAAAAATATAATCATTATAGAATTATTTTTTTTTTGCAAGTCAAAGAACTTTAAAGCATATTTATGCATATAAACATTTAAAAACAAGCATATACTACATACACACATAGGTATGTATGTGTATGTGTGAGTAGTGTGTGTGTTAACAAATATTTATATATTTTTCTTTGAATAAGACAGAACAAAAACAAAAAAACTATTACAGAAAAAAAATAGCTTAGGCAACCTATGCAACCCAAACAAAAGACTTAAGCAACAAACTTGTTTCCTTTTGTGTTCTTCTGAGCCTTACGCACATCTGCTCTACTCTGGTCAAGTGTAGAGTGGTTTACAAAAAAAAAAAATGATTTTTCTTTATGTTCCTCTTTTTTTCGCAATTTAATATTTTAATATTGCAGACCGAATAGGGTTCTCTTAACACACTTGTCAGTTCCAGTTTTACATGGTTTTGCTTTACTACTACTACTGCCCATCAGTATTTTATGTGTGGTATTTATGCCATTAAGTCATGTAGAAAAGTAAAGAAAAAGGAGGGTTTAAAGCATTGTCGTTTTTTTAATTGAATTCCCTACAAAAACAAATAGCAGATCCATATCACTATAATCGCATTGTCATCATCATCATCATCAGTAACAACATGGTTGTAAGAATTTACGATTGATGACATTAACAGACAAATGTTTGTACATTTTTTACATTGTCTGTCTCTCTGTCTGTCTGTCTGTTTGTATGTCTGCCTATTTACTTATCTGTCTGGCATTAGGGAGCACTATATCAAGTCAGACTTAAAGTTACCAAATGATTGCTTTAGTGGAAGAAATGAAAGGAATTTAACAAACGACGAAGAAATCTTAAAATATGTTTGTGGTAATACCAAGATTTCCATCAGAAAAGGACGAGGAAAGATTGCCATTTTTTATTAAGATCTCGACACATAGATCTTGAGAGTTCTCCAATGAATCAATTGTGTCTGATTGATAGACTTATGACTTCTATGTTTTAAAACCTTGATTATCAAATTTATCCCGATCCTGACTTTAACCTGATGGTTGCAGATAAATTGCCGTGCAAAGATTTCTTCAAAAATCTCCGAAACGAATCTTTAATAAAAAAGAGAAGTGAGTACGAACATGATTGATTGATTGATGATTGATTCCTATACAGCGATAATAAGTTCTTTAAAAGAGCTAATTACCAAGACGTAGGAATAGTAGCAACAACAACAATATTTCACGTGCTTCAAAATCTTGTTCATGATCTTTACAACACTTGACATTTTCTAAACTATTTTTCCTCTTTTCCTCAACATTTTCTAAAACAAATTATTCTTTTTAACAAAAGCCTTTTCTTTTTTCTTCTTCTTTTTTGCTTAAGATTTTCTATAAAGATTTTGAGAATTTCTTTTTTTTTTATTTCTCAACAACAACCTTAAAAGAGTCATAAAAAATTTAAAAAAAGGCAAAAAAAATACTTGGTACTCGTACATATATCAAGATATTGTCAGTTAAACATGCAACCAATGCGACACGTTGTACAAGTTCACGTATTTCGAATTAGAATTGAAAAGAATAAAACGTAACGTAAAGAAATAAAATTAAAAGAAAAAAACGGAAAAACTACAAAACAAATGTTTGAACATCAATCAAAATGTCAGATTGGCAAACAGCGGAAGAAAGATATGGGGATACGAAAGCAGCAAAAGAAATTGTTGGAAAACATTTTTTGATTGCATTTTATTGTTTTGGGCAGCAGATGTCAGCAGAAGACAAAGCAGCTGAAGAAAATAAACAATAACAGCAAATGCGATGTATCAATGCAAACATTGCAGTGATACAACATTTACAGCGCGATAAAGATTGTGGAAAACAAATTTCTTTACTCGTAAAATACAACAGCAGAATACATGATGCTGATACAAACACCAAAAGCAAGACGTATTGAAGAATGCTCGCCTAGCATTACTTGATCAAGTTCTTTGAACCTTTAATAAGCAATACATATCTTTTGGCAAGCATGCCTTACAAAGGCCATACCCTCACATATTCAGAAATAGATTGGTTCACAAAGCGAGTTGTCTCAAGTCCAAAACGTACATAGGTATGGTGATGATCAGAATTGAGAATGCATCACCGAAACACATTTTTAGAAGCTATGGGACATTTATGCATCCCAGGGAGAAATACTTGGCTGCATTTCATGTACTGGGCAGAGGATTGTCAGAATTGTTGTCACCGAGCAGCTTACTGCAATAGGCTTAGGGATGGCCCAAGAAGGACACCCTTTACGATGTGAGGACAGTACTAAGGTACCTTTCACCACAACAAATCATAATAAACTAACTATTGAATTTGGTGCTGTCTAAGATAGCATTTAAATAGTTTTTAGTAAAGATTACTGAATAGTTTAGTGTATTTAAAGCAGACGATTAATTGTTCTGTCCTATTTAAAACTACATATTAGTGATATTTTTATTTGGATTCCGGTGGAGAGCTCTTCTAACCAAGAGAAAAGAAAAATTTTTTTCCGAGAGAAATTTTTAAAAATTTTATTAAATAAACACACGTACCAACAACACTGATTACTTGTATAAAAAATTCTTAAAATTTTACTTTTATTTTTTAATTTTCTTTCTAACAAGCGAAACTAAAAAGCATCACAGCAGAACCACTCCTTTCAGTTTTCACTTGAAACTCTAAAACAAAGCACTACTTCTTGTACTTCTTCTTCTTTTTTTCTTATTTTTTTTTATGCAACACAGGTCAAGCTTCACTTTCAACACAGGAAATATGAGAAGAATTTTCAGAAGAAATCTGACGTTCATTGCGAATGAAGAAAAGAAATCAAAACTAAAATTTTTAAATAAAAAAGCAGCACAAATTTTCTATGGAATTCTAACAACATAATAGAGTTGAGCAAAAGCTCTACTAACAGCAGCAACAGTAGTTGCAAAACAACAACAACAACAACAACAACAACAACAACTAAAACAATAACAATAATTATAATAATAAAACTGAAGCCCGGCAATAATAATTAGAAATGCTACGCCTTCTTACCACAAGAAAAGAAGAAAGAAAAATCAACTTTTCTTAGCAACTGACATCAGGGTGTAGTCTGATGCCATGGGTATGCCTTTATTCTATGAAGTCTTGACTTAAATTTGAATTGAGATTTTAAAACATTGTCTGTCTGTCCATAGTATAATTAACAATTTTTTTTTTGTATTTTTAAACTGGGTTCAAAAATTGTTTTTTAATGTGTACATGATTATGTGTGTGTTTGTGTGTGTGCATAAATTTTACTTTTATTATACATTTTTTTCTATGAAAACAAAAACAATAACAATAAAAAAAGGAATATTTTTTTTATTTTTACACTTTTTGTTTTTAATGAATGTGGCTGGTATAGGAACAACGAATGACTGAATGAATGAATGTATGTATGTATGTATGTATGTACGTATGTATAACGAAGAAATAAAAACAAAAGAAAAAAATCTAAAAAGAATTTTTGAAAGAAAATAAAAACAGACAGAGATAGAGACAGTGACAGAGGCATAGACATAGACAATGGGTTGTGCACCTTTTGTAGGTATCAAAGTCGGCGACGACCTTAATTACTGAAGTAAGAAGACCCCAACAAAGGCTCTTAAAAATGGAATAAAAAAAAAACACTAAAAACAAAAAGAATTACAATGGCGAAGGAAAATAGTAAAAGTGGCAGAAACAGCAAGAGAGAGAAAAAATAAAATCATGCTAAAAAATAATTAAAATGTAGAGGCAACAACAACAACAACAACTACAACCAGAACTCATCAAAAGCTCATTAATAAAAGGCTAAAATCAAATGACAAGATAGTCAGTAAATTTGAAAATGAAAAAGAAGGTTTTCTTCCTCTGAAAAGTAAAACCACAAAAAATCACAAACCATAAGGCGAGCTAATGATGCTCAAGGCTTAGCTAAGTTAAGAATTTACCACAACATTATCAAAACATTATGTTTTCATCATTACACTCATACAAAACGCATCATGATTTAGAGTTAGCGTGGTGTAGTGCCTATTTGACATGACTACAATGCCGAGAATTTCATACTCAAGTCCGGAAAAATTCAAAAATTTAACTGATTTCTAATCCCTCATTGATAATAATATGAACAATAAACAGCTTGGAAAAGTCAAGCAGCAATACGTCTTGAGAAATGACATAATGAGCATAAGTCAATACAATAACCCAACACATGAAATCAGGCGGCAATGTTTTTAGGTAGTGACAGATGGTAACCCCATTAACCTAGACCAATCACTAGCAAAGTTGGTAAAGCTTAAGAAAAGAAAGTGATGGAAAGGTTGCTTTGTGGAGGAGAAAGATGCTGTGATGAAAAGATGCCCTTGATTTTGATGCTCTTTGGCTCACATTAACTCACTAAAAGTAATACTAGAGTAGAGGATAATCCCATTCAAAATAACCTGCACCTTATTGCTTGACTATACATTTTATTGTATTCCTCTCATAGGATATCCATATAAAGTCCCATCCAAGCCTGTTGCTCTGACAAACCTTACTTTAACCACTACACCAAATCTCCAAGCCGTATTACTTAAGCTACTTAATTGTTTTTTACAACGCTTTGCTCAAGATTACGACCTAACTTCTTACATCAACCATCAAGTGTGTGTTAATTTTATCTATTAGAATAAATTTGAGAAAGTTTTCATGGAAATTTTCTTTACTCTCAGAGTTTATACCAGGAGACTGCTGAGAGAAGTCGCCTAAGAAATATTTTTTCATAATTCGTTTTGTTCGGGCTGTAGTTTTGCTCGGGCTGTGGGGTTAGAACCACGTGCTAGCGTCTAATACCACAGCAATTTTAATTAAGCGAAAAGAGAAAACTTCCTAATTGGACTCACAAATGAATATTCAACACCTGCATACGGTAATATCACAGAAAATGGACGAAAAATATATTAAAGAATACCGGAAAGAAACTAATACGGAAGGCTCTCCATTATCATATGATTCTGAGATATAAAGATGGGTCAGATTGATGGATTGATTGATTTGATAAGTATTTGAACTTAAGGACGTACTCTATCGGAAGATGAGTTCAATTTCACTGGAATAGGAAATAGAACGGCGATATATATATTTAATACTTGGCTTATATAAGGTCAATTCGAGAATATTAGAGGAATTATTTCTCTATATTTAATTAATTATTAAATAGTGAGACAGAGTGAAATAGCGAAACAAATTTTCTTCAAATATATTAAAAAATTATTACCGATAAGCTTTAAATGTATGATGGACTTACCATTAAGCAGAAGTACTATCCAGGAATATTGTAGGCATGATCCACTTCATGTTCCCTTCGATCTTTTTTTTTTTTTTTTTTTTTTGTTTTTTTTTTTTTTTTTTTTTTTTTTTTTTTTTTTTTTCTTTTTTTCAAAAATGTGGCGTTGAATTTGAGTATCAGGTTTACACTGGCAAATATGTTTATTCAATTTACAGTTGATAATATCACTCTTTTCAGAAAAAAAAACAAAAAACAACACAAAATACAAATTTTTTATTATTCAGTTTAAATTATTTAAAAAAAAATTCAAAATTAAAAAATATGTTTTTAGAAAAAATTTCCTTCAAATCTAAAACATGCTGCTAAAAAAATAAATTTTGACCTCGACCCGACAAACAACGTATGTCTTCATTCAATTTACAGTTGATAATATCACTCTTTCTAAAAAAAAAAACAGCAAATATAAAAATTTTTTTATTATTCAGTTTAAATTATTAAAAAAAATTCAAAATAAAAAATATGTTTTTATAAAAAATTTCCTTCAAATCTAAAACATGCTGCTAAAAAAAAAATTTTTTCTGTCAAATTTATTCGCAAACCTATAGTACTAGCCCTAAGTGTAGTTTACAGATTCTACGTTACAGCCTACTCTCGACTGACGCACATAAATCAGCAAGCTTCCCTTTAGCCAAAAAAAAAAAAAAAAACTAAACAGCTATAGGAACTAAAAAGACTGGTTTTTCATCGTTCTGTTCATTATTCACTTTGTATTTAACTTTTCATTGGAGATTTGTAATAAAGATTCTTATTACAAGTTCTTCTCCTTTACAGAGTGAAGACAGAATTTTCAAGTCCTTAAGGTAATAACGGTTAAGAAAATATAAAAAAAGTTTTACAAAAAGGCAAAAAAAAAACAGAAATTAGCACAGCAATAAACGATTAAGATTGATTGTAGATTATGCTACAACAGCTCTATGTAATAATCAAGGCTTTATAAAAATATGGAATTAAAAAAGCCTGTGCTACTTATGTGAATTAACTTTGGAAACGAAGCGGTTTCAATATAATATCGTTTTATTGGATTTTTAACAAAAATTTTCCGAATTGGGGTCTAAGCAAGTGATTTGTCTAGAGAAGAAAATTCTAAGCTAATACGGTTCCCATCTATAGGAGCCTCAATGATGATGATGCTTTTCACAGTCCTGCCTTTTTTGAAAAGGCAATGAAGTCGCCATAGTCTAGAAGTTAGTGTGTTAGGCCCGTGGTTTAAATCCCAGCTCAGACATCTCCGACAAATCGAAATATGAGAAAATGAAATGATCTACAATGAATACACATAACATGGGTGGTGTGGGAAGCTAGATCGTAATCCTGACTGCATTGTAATGACCAAGTAAGTAAGAAAGTGAACCCGCTAATCTTCCTAAGATGTTCGCTATAGTTATTATTGTTTTTTGGACGATCAGGGCTGAGAGAGCTTTATGGATGAATTATTTAAAGGAGAATTATGAGGAATAATTTTTCGACTTCTCACTGATTTAACCTTGACTGATTTGGTTTGATGTTAAACAGTGCAGGTTAGCCATTTTAATAGCATATTGGATTCGATGATACTGGTGTAGGGTAAAATGAGGAAGTAGCAGAAACAGAACTTTTTTTGTATATTTGCCTTTTTTTTTTTTTTTTTTTTTTTTTTTTTGTTGAGGAACACATACGATTTGTTAGCGATTTACTGTTGTTTTCCCATTCAATAGAGTTTTTCTTTTGCATTTTCTCCCAGAAAGTGACAATTTTGCGGTTGTTTGTTATTGTTCGATGGTAATTCAAGATTTTATTTGTAATTTTTTTCTTTCTATTTCTTCTTCTTAGATTTATCAAAATGTAATTAGAAACCATATAGGAAAACTTTGTAGTTTTTTTTTTGTTTTCTTTCTAAAGAATAAAATAAAGAAAAATTTAAAAAAAAATACGGAAAAGAAAAAAGCTGCAACAGCCGCCTCTACAAACATTTTGCCGGAGGAAACCTCAACCCAATTTTTTATTTTATTTTAGATTTTTTTATTTTTCTTTTTATCTATTTAGTTGTTGTTTTACACATTTAAATAATTTTTCTTAAGTTAATGGCTATAGAAGAACCTACAAAGTACGTGTAAATGAATAACAAAAAAAAATCTGTTTTAAAACCACCATAGAAAAGTAATTGACACACTTTTTCTTTATGAATACAAAAATAAAAAATAACAACAAATATTATGAACTTTATGGCTCATCTTAATAATTATAAAAATTCAAGTTAAAATTAAAAAAACAAGAAAGATAGAAAATTAAAACATTAAGCAATAAACCATCTTCTACTGAAATATACTCTCCCACTGCAATTACTTCCCTCATAATGATAGATTAATTATTTTAAATTGCAACAACAACAACAATAACATGAAAGAAAAACTAATTTTTAAACAACAATTTGTTGTACATTTTCTAGAAAATAAAATGAAAAATAAAAAATAAACAAAAATGCAGAAAATCTCTCGCTAATGGGAGATACACAACGCAAAATTTCTTTGACACACTATTTTAAAGACACACATACCAGACGGACGACCATAAGACCATAAGACAGATAGCGACGGTCGTTTAAACGGAATAGAATCTTTTTCGTCAAATTACTTAAATATCTAGAGCACAACATAATTATCCGAAATAAATAAGAAGAAAAAAAATAGGTAAAAAAAAAAACGACCAAACAAAACAAAACAAACCCGAAAGTGGAAGAGGAAGTTAAGATTGGTGCTGGAATCATTTTCAGTAAATAATTGTGTTGCTTTTCGATTGTCATGATTTTCTGCTGTCGTTAGAAACGTGCAAACACACTCTACATGAACACAAACAACACTTTGGCAAGAATACAAGACTTATATTCAGTAACACTTTGATTTTCAGTTGTGCTATATATACAGGGTGTTTATAATATACACGAAAGAAGCTTTCACGAGACCTAATCATTAATTAATCATTTTGTCTTGTTACAAGGGCTTAAGTGCAAGGACGATTAGATTTATTTACTACCAACAGAATAACTTACTAATTATTTGTCTATAAACGTTTGTTTCTCTAATTGGATTCGCAAGTAGACACCATCCTCAGTTTCAATTAAGATTGTATATTGTTCCAGTAAGCTTGTCTGGCTGCAAACCCTAAATTAACAGTCTGTATCTGTCTCTTACAGAAAAGATGTCTGAAAAGCCTGGCGCAATGAGCGATAAATCCGAGAGAATTATTCACGAAGAGAAAGCCTAGTACCTCGTTCGTTGACGAAACACAAGACATTTTAACACCCAACCTGAGGATTGAAATTCCGGCGACGGACATAATGATTAGCTGATGAAACAGCAGTCGTTGAGGAACACTTGAAAAGCCAGATGGCAACCCTATCAGTCTGGGACGCTTAACCCGTCCATTGGCACCTAAACATTTTTTATATATGTAGGGCATCACAAAGTCGTGCTTGATTGCTCCTGAAGCACAATTCTTTTCTCCATTTACAAGTTTACACCCAGTATTAACTGTAGTTATATTTCTAAGTTCATTCTTTTCTTAATTCCAACTCTAATTTAATGACATCTTTGCACAAAATGTATAAAAAGCTACAAGAATAACAAAGTAAAACAACAACAACTACAACAATAGCCAGAATAATAGCAATAGAAATAAACATAAAAGTTTACCCAAAAATTATACTGTGATACCCACCAACCTACAACAAAAGATAGACAGACAGACAGACAGACAGACAGAGAGACAAAACAAAACAAAAAATAAAAATAAAACAGAAATAGTTTCGTGACTTAAAGCAGAATTACTAATAGCACAAATCTTGACTTAATTTAGTCAAGAAAGAAAAGTTAAGCTTAAACAGCATACAAAACAACCAGCAGCACTCCAGGCGGTGCCAAAAACCAAAAAAACTTACGAGTATTAAACTCCAAAGGTAAACAGTTATAGAAGCACTACAGCTATACGAACGAACGTAGAACGCGAGTACTTCAAAAAGATCTTCTTCACACGCATACCACCGGGAGTAAAACTATTCTTTTCCATTGTCGTTGTCGTCTTTACCATGTTGTCGTTGGCATATTCCAGCACACAGTCAAGGGTATACAACTAACAAATATAATCGCTTTAAAACAGTTATAGAGCGTAGTTTTATTGCGGGAAGAAAACCGCTGATGGATGAGCTGCAAAACACTGCCGCCGCCAGCTACTGCATATGAAGAAACGGAAATTTCAACAGCGCCTTTACGCGATGAACAAATGATGACAATCAAAACAACAAAAAGAAAAAAAACTTTAATCAGAGCGTACCATATAGAAATAAACAATATTTTTCAGTCAGTTAGCCAATACGACTGTCTTCTCATATAGTATTAGATCATGTAAAAAGTAGGAGTGGTGTTTTTGTAAATTGATAAAACAAAAAACGTATACGAATCGAGTAAATAAAATAGTAGAACGTGCTACAGTAATACCAATTACCTGCTAAGCTGGAAAATCCTGTTTTGTGGTAGCCCTGTGCTCCTTAAAGAATTTAAACGAAATATTAAAAAATCTTATTTGATTTCCAAGCTTTTTGCTCTACTAGCCACCAGTTTCATTCACTTTTGCAGTTTATGGTCGACTCGACCATATACCATCGAAATTTCCAGCATAGAAGCGAGTAAACAATTACTAGATCCACAGCACTTATACCACGAACTTGACAAATTGTTCGACAAATTCAGCATTTCGCTAAAAATTTAACGCAAGCCCATCAGTATTTGGGCGTTAAAACCTTCTATCTAATGATAGAAAAACCTCAGTTACTTTTTACATGACCCAATATATATATTTTACATAATTTTAAGCGTACAAAACTTCTTTAACAACAAAACCTTTAAAATGCTAATGTGCTAAGCAGAACAAGTCATCATAAATATTACAAACGCTTGTACCCACCACTCTATAGCGGTGACATTGGTGGGAGTTTCATATTTTGTTGGAACATTTAACGGCTTCTCAAGCTCAACTTATTCATTAATAAAGAATGAAAAATATGGGCCGAATTTAATTTCTCTATTAAATAGGCAGATAATATTTCTAAAAGATAATATTCTACCACCAACACAATATTTTACTTGATTTTCTCTCAATTTGTAATTTAAAATGAAACTTCCCAACAAATGAAAGAAATAAATTTTAATTTTTTCCGTTTGTTTCTGTCATTAGTCGTTGTAAATTGTTAAAGAAAAAAAAAAAAAAAGAAAACTTTTCTTTATACATTGAAACGCGCGAAACAGGGTCAATAATCTGATGATATTTATCATGTTCTTTTTTTTTAATAATTTTTAACTCTTTGGTATTCTCATTTCGGGTATTAATGATCATAAATCTTTTGGGGTAATTTTTTAACAAGCAATTGAAAAATAGATTAACAACGACTAGATTATACATGCTATTGACCCGAATGGCATCTAGGGAAATGCTAGACTTGTGGTCAGCATAATAGTGATAACTTTCCTATTAATCAACGAAGAGGTAACCAGAGAATTTTCAGGTAATTTAATGATAATGTAAAGTATTATTGAATACAACAAACCACTCAGAACTTCCGTTGAAAAGACTCTGACAATGCTAGCCAATGTCAATGTGTGTCAGTTTCTCCACATCATCTATGTAGTAGGCACCAAGGTGAACATTTCTAAACCGACATTGCGCGGACTTATTCCCAAAAGGTGATGAACACTTTCCTCTTCTTTCTGTTCTGCAGAAATGATTTGCAAAGTATAAGAAATCAATGCGTCTTGCATGCGTGCCATTAATACAACGCCTCATAATAACCCCGGCAACCATACTGAGCGTGTTCCATCAAAGTTTAAGTACACTTATCGTGCACACTCCATCAAATTTTGGATAGTTTTATGCACTGTTCTGCCCGTATAAGAAGAACATCCAACCTGCTGTTGTCAATTATTGTCCTTTACGTGCTCGCAGCTCCTTAGAGGGATTCTCAAAGTCAAAAATTCATGGAAGAGATCGATATTTGTGCCATGCCTGGCCAGTTCAACCGCAGTTACGTGGAATATCTTTGTGTCCTGGTAGCTACATGGTAGGGTCAGATATCTGCGACTACTATACATCATTTTGAAGTTTATCAATTCCACCATTACCTTTATTGCTGCCTGGCTATTGCAAGAAAATTTTCACCGTCGTAACAAAGAGTTTTAAATAAAAAAAACTAAAAAATTAAAAAAAAAAATTCACATAAAGAATTGAATTCAATTCTCTTTACGAAATATTGTCAAACAATCTCTTAAACCTCAAATGCCTACGACTCCCACAATTAAAAACGTAGCACATATAAAAAATGTAGAAAAGTAAACTTTAAAGACTCTTGATCAAAACTGGTCCATTAAGCTGATCCACACTAGAAAACGGCAACAAAAAAATGAGATTATTAGGAAATAAGAAAAAAAATGAAAATCGAACTGCTTTTCTACATTCAAATGATGAAAACAAGTTGTAACTTTCATAAATTCATCAACAAAATGTGTGTCTTTGATATTCTCAGCCTCGGCGACTTATAGGTTAAAAACACACAACACACATTCTACAGTCTAAAACATCGATGGTAAAAATGTTTAAAGGGGGGTTGTATCATAAGTTTATGACAGCATATAAAAATTAATAGATACGTTCGTAGGTTTTATGTTCGCAATTCGCTGCTTGAATTCGGTTGTTGCAGTGGTAGTATACTGGCTTATTAGACGAGAATCCGTGGTTCAAGCCGCGGTTAAAATATCTCGAACAAAACAAAACATGAAATCTCTCATTCGGAGATTTACTCTCAGGAGTTTTCTGGCAAAAAATCTAAGAGTAAAATTAATTGCCATGAAAAGTTTTTTAAATCTGTTATTCGAAGTCAACATTAAACAATACGTTCTGCCGTTCATGGAAAATCGTCAAACGTAAAATGAGTGGCGTGAAAAGATAGGTTGTAGTCTGGGCTAAACTATTATTTAAGCATTTGACCTACTAAAGGCAGTTTTGTTTAATAACGAAAAATGTCACTTTCTTATTCAGAAATATTTCGTTTCTAAACTTTCCATACAGCCTTCGTATTCAAATCAAACCCATACTTATTTCAATGTATTGATTTCATTCTATTTTCATTTTTTTCTAGATATTCTTCTGGTTTTTCTTCTATGATTTCCATTTGCTTTTAAAGCCTTTTTTATGTTCGCCAAGATGTCAGCGCTTTTAAACATGATGTCTTCCACTACTGGCCTTTACTTCATGGTGATAATGGGAAATAGTGTTGCTAGTAATAGTGTGGCAATCGTGAAATTGCTTGAATTAGAGATTGAAGTCATAGAAGTTTAACTTTTTTTTTTTTGTTTTTTGCTTTCAGAATAAAATTTTAATATTATTAATAATGGGGTATTTTCAATTTTCTAAAAATGAAAATCGAAAAATTAGAAAGAGAAAGAAAATCGAAATGAAAATAAACCAGTAGTGGTTTTCTATTTCTATTTTATTGGTGGCAGCCACGATCTTTGCCACGACAGTAGAAAAGAAAAATAAAAAGAAAAAAAAAGTGTCTTAAAAATTAATGACATGCATACATACTAGTTTCGCTTAATACTATACTTTTGCCTTCTTTTTCTACTTCTGCTTCTTTTTTTTCTAATTTATTTTCTATTTCTAATTTATTTTGAAAGAAAAGATAATTATAATACTGATGACAACAGTATTAGTGTACAAGGTAAAGCAAAATTGGATGCCAAAAGAAAATAGATAAGATTCACATTCAAACTACGACTGAAACTCAGGCATTTGTTTAAATTCAACACAGCTATGTCCAGTAAGTCTAGGCTTCTTTTCCAATACAGATTTTATTTTAAAGACAGTTCTTGGAATGTCAACTAGTGTAGGACAGTATGAAATCCTACAAACTGTGGTTGGATGTACTAAATAAATAGAAGAGAGAGAAGAAGTGAAACGTTTTATCTGAAGAATATACTAAATTCAGACAAAACATTAAGAACTTTGCTACAAACCCCAGACATTCAGACATCTCAAACAAAATGAAATAAGAAAAAAACATTTCTTTGACGAATTCTACTCTGAGAGTAGATAAAACAGACATGAAAATTTCCTCAATTCTATCGTTCAGGGTCGATATTAAACTGTAGGTCTTGACACTCATGTATAAAATTAACTTACACGACATTGGTGGTGTAAAAAACTAGGTTGGAAAACTGACTAAAGAATTGTAATGACCAATTAAGTTAGTAAATGCCTGTCTAAACTTTACATTTATTTTGTGCCACCCTATCGACACTCGCGCACAGATAAGCATAAATTTTGTGATTGAATAGAACACAAAATTTCTATGACACAGCAGCAGTAGGAAAAGTTAAATTTTTTTATTTTCGTTTTTCGAAATTCGAATAGAAATTCAATTAAAAATTATGTTTAACCCGGTTTTTATTTCTGTGTGTGTCTTTTCTTTGAACTAGATACACGAAATACCCGTAATGGACAGGGATTGGTTTCATTTTCTTTTAATATTTAAATTAATGTGTTGGAATTTTTGAAAAATAATTTACATACCAACTGAATTACGAAGTTTAATGATAATGATCGTAATAAATAAACTTTAAGCTGCTACCAGTAATCACAGTTGCATATTAATAGGTGAGGAGAAATCTATAAAAAAAAAAACAATAAATGAATGAATAGAATGATGGAAAATAATTTGTTTAATTTTATTACCGTGATATTAATAAATCAATTCTTTATCGAATTAATAAGACGAAGATTAAAAACTTTCCAAATCTCTATACGAAATCCGCCTTTTTTTAGATTTTATTTTAAATAACATAGAATTTGATGGCAGCATTTTGTGCATGTACAGAATACTTATACTTTTTTTGATTCATTCATCTTGAACATATTATCATTCGCCCGATTTACAATCACAAAACCACATGGAAAGGTCATGATAGTAAGAAATAAAAATAATAACAACAACAAATCATTTGTAATTTCTCGAAGTTACCAGAACTAAATAAAAGTAAATATAAAGTGAACAGTGTACTTACCCGTTTTTAATAATAAATTTATTGCTTGAAATTGTAATTGAATTGATGAAAACTTTACAGTTGATACGTTTTATAAGGCTTTTAGTAAATATTGAGAACAAATTTTGATGCAGTTTTAGACTTGATTTAATAATTTCCAATGCATTTATCATCATCAAGCCTACAAAAAGAAATAAAAGAATAACAAGTCTTAAAAATGTTTTGGTATTTAATATAAATAAACGTTATAATTCTTTTATTTTGTTAAAGATTTCTTTTTTTTATGATTTTGTATTTAAACTTTTAATACAAACAATTTAAATTAAACTTTACTTTACTTTTCTTATTGTCAAGTCTTCTTCTTAAGTGATATTTTATTATATCATTTATTTAATAAAATTATATTATAATTATCATGTAATTCATTATTTATTCATATAATATGAATTCAATACGTACAAATCTATATTAATTATGATAGATTTATATGTAATTAAATTGCTTTTTGGTATAAATTTTAAATTTCAATTAACTAAACACTTTAAAATATTAACTATAATAGAAAAAAAGAAAAACATGATTGTGATAATTAAAATATGATTGTGCAAAATATACAATTTAGAAGGACTAAAATAAACTGAACTGCTCTTTAAACTAATATTATTTTTCTAATTTAATTATTATAATTAATACTAACTTGGTTAACTAGTTAATTAATTATTAAAGGCTACTAATTAAGCTCATTGAACATTTTCATTAGCACAACTATTCTTTTTTCTGCTTTTAATTAAACTAAACTAACGGTATATATTTTAATAATAATGCAGGCCAAAAATAAAAAATTTTAATCGAAATTACTTTTATAATAATACAAAATTATTATGATTTGATTGCCACAAGCATATAAAATTTTATATTCTAACAATTATAATTTTAAACAATAATCAAATAATCCTCCTGACTGTTACTACAAAACATATATTCAAAAACTTTTGTTTGCCACAACAAATATATTTTCAATTCTCTAAAAATCAAAATTTAATTTATTTATTCATCATTTAAATTAGTATACTTGTGACAATTTTATTATTTATAGGGAATATTTTTGAAAAAAAAAGTTATTAAAGCAGAGACCATTTTCTCTAAAGGAAAAAAATTATATGTTAACCATATTAACATACGTAATAATTGTGAGCAATTTATTATTATTATTTGTGCTAATGACTATCTCAGTTATATCATGTTTATTATAAATGTTTAATATTATATTACGATCCTTAGCAATTATAATGAAATGTTTAAGAAATTTAAACCATTTTTTTCATTTTCTTTTTTGTTTTGTTAACAGTGAAAATATATGACTATAAAAACTAAATTTATATATTTGTGACAATCAAATTCCCAATGTTTATAACTTTTTTTAAAAGTAATATTAATACACCATTTCCAAATGAAATAACATATAATAGAATATGGATACATTAAAACTTTTACAAAAGTTCCAATGATATAGAATTTGATGAGAAGCCTACTCAGTGTCAATTTTGTACGAATTAACCGATTTGTTTAATTAATATCAGCGAACTTTATGTGTCCCTTAGAACTTCAAAATGGTTTATCGAAATTGATGCCAATGATATGTTATCAGCTTAATAAAGTACAACAAATTGATTAATTCAGAGTGAGTGAACATTTGCATGACTTCACGTTTAAGATTTGGCTTGAATGTTTGATTAGAATTTTGTTTGTGAGAAAGAAGGGCCTTTGACAATCTATCACAAGTATCTGTGTGGATTGCACTAAGAAAGTTTTTCGTAAAAAATTTAACGCATTTTACAAAGAACCTTTACTTCGATGCTATCTGTCGTGCCCTGCATGAACTTATAGGAACCAACTATAAGCAAGAGTATAAGACTAGGTAGTTTAATGTAATCCAGAACGACATTATCGCCATTGACAGACTAATTAGTTCCAATTGACATCTCCGTTACTGCATAGAAGTCTCGTGTGCTGCGGTTGACCCATCTTTACTTGCGTAATCTCATAGACATGCAGGAAAGACATGGTGCATGGTGAAAGTGATTGTCTGATGATTTAATGTAGAGACGTTCATAAACCGCTTTTTTCTGTCATTTAGGAAGCAAATGCTTCTTTTCATGCATGTTCATGTAATGCATAACACAATTCGGGACTGAGATTCTAATATTCAATAGAAATTTTAAGACCACACTAGTTGAACTGAGATATAGACAGCCGCATTGGTGAAAGCCAATTATGTCGATATGATATTAACTTCAAAATCAAATTTTTTGTAGAAAAGTATGTAAATTAGAATTTGAAAAAGACTTCAATTATTCTAATTATTAATTTAATTTTATAAAAAAAAGTATTGTTTAATAACTATAATTCTTCTTTTCTTTATTGATTTTCCATTCTAAATTTCAAATGGATATGGTGCACATAAAATATTAAAAAAAAAAAAATCGTAATTCTTAGAAAAAAATTCGTAATTCTTAGAAAAAAAATCTTTATCAAATTAAGCAATAAATAATAATTTAAATATTAAATAATAAACTGCTACGATAAATATGTAATTAATAATAATATTTATTGGATATAAAATCTAAAAATAAGAATTAATTCGTTGATCGTTGATTTTATAATATTTCACTAATACATAGAAGGAGTAGAGTATACAGACAGAGTAATAATTTATTTCCCATTTTTTGTTTAATAATTGCTTTAAAATATTTTATTACTGCAGTAATGCAAACGATTGTCGTTTAGAAATTTTTTTTGTAAATAATTTTACTTCCATAGTCAACATTTCGGTGTACCACTACTGGTTGTACTGCTCGCTTCTAAATGTTGCATCAACAATTGTTGTAAATTAACACGCAAGGCAACTTCATCGTTTATAATCTGTTTGATTTGTGTCATATCCTGTTGCAATTGGCGTATGGCAGTCCATAATTGACGCAGTGTTGGTGTCATATCTTCATTTTCCAAACCTAATTACGCGTTTTTTCATGCATTCAATCAAAGATTTTAAAGTCATCGGCATCATTGGCATCATCCGTAGCATAGTTCAATATTCATCGTTTCAAATTTTATTGGAATGTTTTTTTTTTATCGATAAAAAGAGTTGATGGTGGTTGGTGTTTCGGGTATATTTTGTATGGTTTTTTCGATATCGACGCAGAAAGTGAAAAAAAAAACAAAAAAAAAATAAAAGAGAGAAATAAAAAAAAAACAACATCATGGCAAATGTGGATTTAATGATGTTTTTTCAAGTAACATTATGTAATAAAACAGTATTAAGAAGAAGATAAACGGCTGAGGCTTTTTTAATGAAGGATTTCAAAATAGTGATGGAATTAAATATTGATAGACACATAAAGAGCGAGACTGATAAATTTGAATTTGAAATGAAATTTTTTTTAATAAAAAAAATGCTTAATAATGTAAAATGCTTTTGGAAAGATTATTTACAAAGATTATCTTCTTTACAGCTGTGGATAAAATAAAAGGAACGTTTTTGAGAAAGCGTGACGAAAAGTTTCTAATTTTAATATTTTTAACTAAAAAACTATTGGCAAATACAAACGTCAGAATACCGACTATCAGCCAATATTTAATGAAGCAAAAATAACACATTGAAATATTAATACGTGACTTCTGCTACTATTCATGTCAAATAGAGAGTGAATCTCAATTACTTGTAACAGTTAAGAACCTGACCTGAAGACACACGTCAAGTAAAAGTGATTATTTACTATATTCATTCAATTATTTCCTCTATGATAAACAATAATATCACAAGACGTATTTACACGTCATGTGAAAAATACCACTCTTTTAAAATAGTACAATTAGAATTTAAATTTGAAGCTGAAATGAGTATGTAATGCTTGAGGCAGGTAAAAATATATTGACAAATGTATTATACGTCAAACAGTAATTATAAAATTTTTTTTTTTCAGAGAAAGAAGAAAAGATATGACTGTATAGCTATGTATAGGTTTTACAATGAAAAAGCTGAATAGATTAAGAACGTCTACCAAGTTTTCCCTTTAGGATCTAGATCACTGTACGATGTGGGATACAGTATACATATATATCAAAATAGTTGAGTCTTAAATTATTTCTTTCACTACCACTATTAGTACTATACATCCTGAAATAGTGGCAATAAAACCTGCCACTGTACAAATTCGGCATCCAAGTATATCCAGTTAAGATATAAGCACATTTAATGATAGTATAGCGGCCATTATATCCCTAGTGGGTGTATAATAATTAAAATTGCAATGAATAGTTTCTTTAAAATCTGTCGTTTGGAGTCGACTGTTAGTCCCGCCACCCATGGAGAAAATTCACACGTACAACATGTGTGGCGTGAGATTATTTTGGGAAAAACTGATCGATCTAAATGCCGAGACCTGGCGGTATATAGTGATGGAAATGCTTGGCAAGGCTCTAAAACAATCCAGGTCCGAATCAAATAAATATAATATTTTCCATACCGTACGAAGTAAATGACTTTTATATCCACAGCTGTTAGAGAAATAAATTTAAAGCAAAGCAATTTAATTTAAAAATAAATCTATAAAATTTGTCATAAAATAGCATAGAGTAGCTTTGGAAGAAAAAAAACAACACAAACACTTCATAAACTGCTGCAAAATTCAAAAATAAAAAATAGCATTTCATATAGTATACAGAGCATATTATTTTTAAAAACATATTGAAAAAAATAAATAAATAAAAAAATTAATGTAAGAAATACACACAAACAATTATATTTTTTAGCATTAAAAGTTAATTTAACGACGACAAGACAAAACGACAATAGCAAATAGAAAAAATGTTGTTTTAATTATTTTCAGTTTTTTTTTTTGATTTTTTAGTTATTTATTTAAATAATATTTATTTAACAAATAAAAGAAAGGCAAACAAATATGTTATTTATTTATTATTTATTTTATTTTTATAAGTTTTTTTATTATTTGTAGCATTTTTTAAAATTTTGTTTTATTTTTGTTTGTTTTATTTTTGATTCTCGGTTTTCAATTATTCTTTGGCAATAGGTTAGTAAGTGAGTGGATGAGTAATAAAATATCTATTTTTAGTTTTAATCTCTAATGTGTCCTATTTCGTTTTTTCGTATATTTTTTTTTACAAAATTTATTGTTTAGTTAATATGGTTTTAAAATATTTATTACAATAAACATTCACGGCAATGAATTAACATTTTTGATTTGATTTCGATTTTAACAATTACCAAAAAGAACAAGAAAAAAGTTTTAAGACAAACTTAGTTGAATTTACGCTTCACTAATCAAATATACTATCAGGGAAAATGAAATCCATTTCCATATAGCTAACAGAAGACAGTATGATAAATGTACTTAATAGAGGAGGCCTTAAACATTCGAACAGCTGACAGTTTGAAAAAGTGACATCAGTTCTAAGGCCAGAACAGATTTAATTTAGTATATTCAATTCTCCAACTGTTTCAGATTGGAAAAGACCACGAAGAGGGTACTTAAGAGTGTTCTATTAATGTCTTATTGCCTTTGTCTCTATTGGAGTATCATTTTTAAAACCCAAAAGAAGCAATTAAGAGTTGGGGTTTTTGAAACATTATAAGAAATATGACAACTTATCAGACTGTGTAACAGATTACCTCCCAAAAATAATACATAGTCTTCCTAAGTCGTGTATCTAAAGTCGTATGAGTTTCACTGCTTTATCACAACTGCAACGAAAAGTAATGCGATAATTTGTTCGCGGAAATGAAATTATTTTGTTTATTTTTCGGGCAAAAAATAACACAATACAACAGGACTATCTGAAACCATATTCCTACTTCCACAACAAATATTTATTGTGCCAACAGAATACAATTCATAATAATTAGCGCAGAATGGCTCGGGGAAATTCGTTTCACACCACCAATGAAATTGTCTCACAAACAAAACTATTTTGATGAACAGAAAAACTCGTATTTTTCACGAATAAAAAATGTAGTGAAACATGAGACAAAATGTATACGGCAAAACGTTTTCAATAATCTGCGTTAACCATTCAAAGATGTCACAAACTTATTAACATATACTCTTACATTTTATATGTTAAAAAGATCGTATTCAATTGTTCCTTTGGTAACTCTTAAAATTGCTAAAATTCCTAAGTTTTTAATGTGTGATAAAATTTTTTTAAAGGCATTACATTTAGAAAAAATAAAGTTTGTTAGACGTCTTTTTTAATTATTTTTAATAGCAAAATCAGGGACAAGGCCTTCTCCGGAAAACCATATTTGTTTAAAAAAGAATATCAATTCACAATTTTAAGTTTTACTATAAAAAATTCTATCATTTCTAATTAAAATTTAAACTAATTTTCTTAATAATAATTAAATTTAATTTGTTTTTTTTTTAAGAAATACTGTAATAAGTAAGTTTAATAAAAGCTGTTTTAATTCAATAAATAATTCTCATTAAGTTAATAATTGTAAAAAAGAATTGTTTAGTGCTGTAAAAAAAAAAACAACAACAACAAGCTTACGATACAATATTTATTATTAATTTTGATTTATTGTATGGTTTTCTGGAAATACTTACTAATTAAATTAAAATCTGTGTTTATTTCTTTTCTTTTCTTTTCTATTTGCTTTAAATTTTATCTTTACAAAAAAAAAAAAAACAATTTCAAATCAAACGTTCATTTTAACATGTACATTTAAATCCTAGAAATAAAACAAAATGAAAAGAAAAATACAAAATACATCAGTATTTAAAATAAATCTTATTTCATCCAATTAAATGGGTGAATTGGGTTATTGAAATATTGTAATTTCGGTTAATGAAATCTTAAATCTTAATAAGTATGAATCTAATCTTTTTTTTTACTATTTTGTGTCTTTTATTTCTAGGGTATTCATTCTAACATCAATTGTATACTAAAAGGAAACCTAGTTTTCTAAGAGTTCTATTATATTTTACTTTCTAAATATTATTTGATTTGATTTTATTAAATATTTTTCAACTATTTTATAGTTTTAATTCCCTAAATAATACGAATATAATTTGTAAAGAAAAGTTTTTCAACGAAACCATTTTAAAAACCTTAATCCTTTTTAATAAAAAAAAAATCATGAACAAAATTATTTATAAATCTGTACTAAAACTCTTTCAAAAAAATAAAAAAAGTTGTAAACTTGTATTATTTTTTATAATCATTTTGTTTAAATTGCACTTCAAAGACTAGTAAACTACTTAAATCTATATAACACCAATTCCAGGGATCTGTTTTGTTTTACAAAGTTCAACTTTTTGACATTCTCAAATACTAAGTTTGATGATATTTCAAGTTTTTGAATTATTGCCAGAATTTGTGAAAAGAAAATGTTATAAAAAGTGTTTAAATCCAGACCACAAATATTATTACATACGATCTTTTGATATTTTCATCTTTCGCGTTCACATAGTGAATTGAAATACATGATTGGTAAATTGATTTGTTTACATGGCAACACGTAATTACCATAATCATTTTCATTACACACGTCACAGCTACGGCAGTGTAGTCCAATCCATGGAGTTTAGTCTACATACACCCAGTGCCTGATAAATAAGTACCGGCATTTAAAATCAATTCGCGAAATAATGCAAAAGATTAAATATTTTTACCACATTGCTGGCTACTAAAAATAATTAACAATGACCATTCGTTAAGCTATTGTTATATACTGATTTCGCGTAATATTCTCCATGAAGACCAGAATCAAACAGTATTCAAATTAATTGAACTTTCTATGAGCAGAGACTGAAGCCAATGCAAATAGACCGTGTGTTATCAGCTCATTAACTTTACATATCGCGATACAATATGCCAGTCTCTGCACAGTTCTAATTACTGCATTGCTAGACACTGCAGCTCAGCTGCATAAGATTAATTCCCCGATTGGAAAAGTTAAATCTAGACCCCTAGTAAAGTGATAAAACTAGAGTACAATTGCAGCGTATATGAATGAATACGAGTTTGTTGCACAATATTGTTTTAAAAGCCATGAAAAACACTAGAGACACCCCATTCATACAGGCCTATTTAAGATGATAAGAATAATATCTGGGGACCGCCAACGAAAGGAATCTCGCCTAACTAGAATGACTTCCGAAACGCGAATCTAACAACAAGATGTAAAGCTAGGCTGTATATAAAGAAAAAATCAATGATTTCGATATATTAAAGAGAAGAGCCTGAAAATGGTGTAATGATTCTACAAATCCAATTTTTATCGAAAAATTGTAGGATTTCTAATAACTAAACGATCTAATAGATCTCTACTTAGACACTTCCTAATTATAATTATATTTATTATTTTTAATCATTCTTTGAATTTTAATCTTATAAAAATAGAAAATATTTTGCAAAATATATGATAAATTTATAGAATACGTATATACATCATCTGTACGTATAATATAATATCGTTGTAAATGATTAATAATATATCTTAGCTTTATATATGTATAATATAATATTGTATATCGATTATTTATATACATACATATTAATATGTAAATTACCATTGTACTTAAAACAAAATTATAAAACCTAAAACCTAAAACTAATTAAATTGTTAAAGCTTGACTTTGTTTTTAAAAACTATTAAACGCATATTAAATATGGCGAATATATAATTTAATTACTTTAAAACAATTAAAGCAAATTAAATATAATTTAAATAATATAATTTAATTATAATTTAGAATTTTAATTTAAATTTATAATCAACTTTATTTTCTTTCTATTTGTATATAAAAAACGGACGGTGTTTTATACGTATTTCTTTCCTTTCCATTAAGGAAAAAAAATACAGAGTCACTCTTTTTTAGAAAATCATTTTAAAAGTGAGTGAGAATTCTAAAAAAATTTGGAATTTTTAATGTGATGTGATTAATGGACGAAAAAAGTTCAATTAATTAATAATTTAAGTTGACTTTAAAAGAAAAAAAAAACACATTGTGCTTGAAATTCAATTTCAATATTGAAAAGTTATTAGAAAAATTTAACGTACTTTAATTTATGATCGATACTTGATGAGGAATTATAGAATTTTGATACTGGTTTTACACCTCTCTGGTGCTTTACACCTCTCGGAGAATTATTCATTGACGGATTCAAATCAAGCGACTGAGTCGAATCTGAACTGTTTAAGTTTTGATAACTTCCAGGATTAGTACCCTCCAAAATTATCAGTTTTCTCGAAACATAACGGAGCTTAAATGGATAGCAAGGGCATAAATCGACTACTTAAGTTAAATAGTAGGAACATATCTGCCAATGTATTAATTTTCCCGGATTGTTAAAGCATTTATGCATGCGCAAAGACTTCGCAAATGTGCAGTTGAGTTCCGTAGAGTTTGTAGATTGGTTAAAAAGGAATGGACTTTCCAGACAGTTTGACAATGAAGTTTTTATGCATTCACCTTGGTATCGAAAGTAACACTAAGTGATTGCCGTATCCAACTGTAGATCACCGTATCCGCCTATGGCAATCAATCAATATGGCAATCAATAGAAAAAGGTTCAATTGCTTCTGGTAGATGCTACTTTAAGAGTGGAAATATCTTCGAAATGTCAACCAGTTGCTAAAGAACACTGTTCATAATTGATCCGTTTGGAACCATTCCAACTAGGTGAATAACAGCCTAAAGTTTATTTTCTTTTTTTTCTTATACAAGTACGTTATATTTCTCTAATAACCCACCCCCATATTTAAATAATTAAATTAAGCTTAAATTAACAGTTTTAGTAAAAATGTTTTCCTTATACGATGCAATATCAGTATAACAACAGAAACGAAAACAATTTTTAAACATTTTTTAAAAAAAACTAAACTTCAAAACTAAAGTTAAACAATTAAAATAAAAAAAAATAAACAAAAGATAAAACATTGACTGTTGTATCAGCGTTTTAGCAAATTTAAAAGAAATCCTGCCTTTCAAAAAGGTTTTTGATCTTAAACTATAAAATATAAATTGTTTTCATATTTTAGAAATACAAAATGATAATAACGATATAACGATTGTGATGATGATGTTCATAATGCTAATGATGAATGATGACTATCAAAATATGTTTGTAGTGATTATAGAAAACAAAAGAAAAAAAAAGAAAATTTAATGATAATGACGATGACGATGATTATGATGAAGCAGGCATGCTTTGTATAGGCTGACTGAAAATCATTCTTGTTTCATGACTTTCAGCGTTTCATTAGGCGTTAATCAGTAATTATTGATTTTACGCCACTGTTTCATCACAAAATTACCACAACACCAATTGCCTGTATGTCCTTGAGAGTCACCATCGCCATTACCGCCTGCACCGTTTGTATTCATCGGTTCTAACGCTGACGAGCCATGGCCGTTTCTTAGTAAGGCCTCAGTGCAACCCTTCTGTGCCAACTGATGGCAATCGGGATCATCGCTGTCTATACCGTCGGCCGGTAATTGTGGTGTACTACGTCTTAATGAGGTGGTTTTGAGGCCATAGCCCATCATATAGCCGCCGCCATAGCCTGCATAACGGTGAGAAGTGCTAGTCTCAAAGGAACGATTCAAACGTCTATCGTAAAGACCAGGGTGATTAGGGAATTGCTGTTTTTGCTGCTGCTGCTGTTGCTGCAGTTTGTTTATGCTGCTATTTGATGATTGCCTATCCTCAGATAAATTTCTCACCGGTGTGGGTGGTCTTTGATAAGAGTTTTTAACTATTTTAGGTGAGCCTTTATTCTTACGTGGCAAGAGAGGAGTCATAAAGATATTATCATAGCCAGAACCAAAACCACTTTTTAAACGATTTAAAGACTTTCTGGTGGCTCTTTCCTCTGATAAGGCTCTATAGTCCAGGCCTGGACTGGCCCCAGTTGAAGGGCCAGCTGCTCCCACAACAGCACCAGCTCCTGTCGAATTTGTTAGCGAATAACGATAACCAGTGTTATTCAATGACGATATCGATGATGAGTACAAATTAAAATTATTGGGACTGGCCTCACGCCATATGTACGACGAGTTCAGACTTGAAGTTGAGTTTTGTTTGCTGCTATTATTAACATTAGTGGCTCCGGGAAACTGTACGCCAGTATTGCATAAGAACGGCAAATGTGGATTTGAGGTCGAAAAATGTTTACTCGTTTTCAATTTTCCGCCACGTATAGGCAAACAAGGTGTCCATGGTTGCAAGGCTATTGTTTAAATTTTTTTGTTTTTCGTGGTTTTTCACAAGGAATTGGAATTTTTTTTTTTAATTTTTGTTGGAGGTACGTAAAAAGAGAGAAAGATAAAGAGAAAAACAATGATAGAAATAAAACTGTGAAATACATGGAACAAACAAAAACAAAAAATACAACAACAAAAAAGAGTAATTAACTAGACGACAACAACGAATGGGTGATTTCCGGTGGGTGTATGATTTTTTGGTTGTTTTGGGATGAAAGTGTAGAAGCATTTGGATAATCGAGTAACAGCCAAAAATAAAACAACAATTTAAACGAAATAAAAACAGGAAAAATAAACAAAGCATAAAACAGGCAACCAATCAGTCAATAATCACCAGCCATACTATTCAAAACAACAAATTCAAAAAGTGGAAAAAAGCTTTTTAAATCAGAAATTCTTAACTAAAAGTAGCAGAAGCTATTAGGAGGACTTTAACTTAAAATTAAGGAATAAGATTACTTTTTTTATAAAGATAATAATAACGTTAATTTAACCTTTTCGTCAAGAGAAAATCTACTTGGTTCACTCAAGCAGCATGGTAGTCTTCATACCTATCATTTATCTAATTAACCTCCTCAGAAGGAGCTTAAGACTAAAACAATTATAGTTTCCAAAATGCAAAAGAGCAAACAACATCAAGCACTCTCGTGAACAAAATAGTTTAGCTATTTACTAAGCAGTCAAAAATAGAATCCTATCTGCCATAGGTAGCCAAATGAGGCCGATAGCATAAT
The DNA here is from genome assembly GCA_005959815.1 of Sarcophaga bullata. Classification (NCBI taxonomy): domain Eukaryota; kingdom Metazoa; phylum Arthropoda; class Insecta; order Diptera; family Sarcophagidae; genus Sarcophaga; species Sarcophaga bullata. The sequence continues at coordinate 195,636 of QOCX01000278.1, read as the reverse complement.
AAATGTGCTCTGTGGTCAGGTCACGAGGCAATTAGGAGTTGATAGAAAGTTCTTATATAAAGGCCACCTGTTTCTGTTCATTGCTAATGATTTTGTTATAGCTAGGCCCTCGATTGTACCAATTTTTCTTAGAAGTAGAGAGTAGAAGAAAAAGGAAAAATTAAATAATCGTTAAAATTACAACTATTTGTTTAACGAGTCGGTGTAAATTTAAATTCAATGAATTCTTGATTATAACGTCTAATTTATTTTAAATAAAGTAGATCATCAGACTAGAAGTCTTGTACAAATAATGAATCCCTAGAATCCGGGGACTACGTTAACGACAAATCCGTGCCATCTAATCTTTTTTAACCCTTTTGTTTAGTACGCTAAGTTTTGTGTCAAAAGTAGCAGTTCACATTGAATCCATACCAGCGCCTCCGATAAGACCAATCAGGGTATGAAATGAAGAAGTTTCAGTATTTTGACAACGTAATCACTGAAAATAGTGGAACAGTAGAGTTGTCACGAAGAAAACACGATATAACCTATAGACATTTAATATTTCCTGGCCCCGTACATTGAATAATGAGTTAGTTTTGGATCAAAAACTATGTTTGCAGCATAAATTAGAAGAAAATTCGAATGAATTTGGCATACCCTCAGAAAAATTTCCGAGCAAATATGCGATTACGCTTCGGTATACATTCTACAAACAGCATAGGGAGAGAGCGCTCAAAAACAACACGAAGTCAATGTAGCTAAAATATTCCTCAACAGCAGAGAACTGTAGCGGATAAGAACTCGTTGAGACGGATGGGAACATCTAACTGATGACCTATGTCCGGTATAGAGGCGGCTCATACTCGAGAGAACTTAAAGAAGCAAATACTGATTTTAAAAAACGTAGGCGAATATTGGTAATCATACACAATCTAATAAATTATCCCACATAAAAAAAATTTTACGAACTCATTAGCAAATATGTTCTATATTGCGAATGAAGTTATGTTAAGCATTCATTTCCCAATAATTAATACAAAAAATAAACTAAAACTAGTTATTGTTAAAATTAAAATATTAAACAAAAAAAATGAGAAGGGTATTTAAAAATAAAACATTTGCAACATATAGCCGAACCTTTACGTTTGTGAGCTTAAAATTATATACAAAAAAAAAAAAAAAAAAAAAAAAAAAAAAAAAAAAAAAAAATACGTAAACATACTTAAACTAAAAAATAATACAACAACCTAAACCTTAAATTAAATTTTTTTAAAGTGTGAGTAGCATTTAATAGTTTAGCTTTATAACAAGCCATTAAAATTGTTAAAAAAAAGGCAAATTATACTTAAAATTAAAAAATTAAAAATTAAACCCAAAATAACAATAATAACAATGTTATGAACAAAAACATTGTGTTCATATTTTAAATAATACTTTATATATGTAAGCTTAAATTTTAAGGTGTATTCAACTATTTTTATTGCTAAAAAATCTGTCACTAAATATGTATAACAACAACAATAATAACAAAAACCATACTTAGAGTGTAAGTGATTCGGTGATTGCAGCAAGTTATGAGGTGTTTGTTTAAATTTCTTTTCAATTTTTATTAATAAATAAATACTAATCGAAAAAAGCATTTAATGAATTGGTATGCTTGTAGCTTTGTTTTATGTTTTCTAGACTATAATCATCATAATATTATATAAACCCTAGAAGAGTCTGTTAATGTTTTTAAATCCGTTTTTTTTAAATTTTTTTCGAAGACTCTTCCATGTTAACTTAAAGGTAAACACTTTAAACACATTAAATAACCAGCATATACTGTTTTTAATGAAAAAAAATGTTAAAAAAGCATGATGGATTTTGGTTTCAAGCTGATTTTAGTTTGAAAATAAAAATTATAATAAATTAAAACAACTATTATTATAGTTTCTTTCAATGTATATGATAAATAATGTGTGAGGATGATTGGTTGACATTAATTAAAAAAAAATTTTTTTCGTTAAATTTAAAAAAATGTATTAAAAGGCACTTACCCGAATGTATGGTATTACGTGTGGAATTTTGATAGGCAGCGCAATATGCTTCAAAGACACGCAACACTAAGGCATCTTCTTCAAATGTTGGTTGATTCTTACGACCACTACAATAGCTGGATAAAGTATTTAAGCTGGCTACGCCACCACCACCATCACTTCGACCTCCACTACTTCCACCACCACTGGCAGTACTCGAATTTAAAAGATTCGGACGTAATGGCGGTGCTGGACGCATATTTGTTATACTCCAATTAGCTGAAATTAAATGATTCAAGAAAAATTTAAAAAAAAATCCTTAATTAGTTAACGTAGTAAGATGAAATCCATCCACCCAACTACTCAAACATTCAGTTGCGTTATAATAAATTTTTGAATTTTCTGTTATCGTTTGTCATATAGAAAAAGGCATCTATTCACTCGATCAGATTATTAAAGACACTATGGAATTCTGTGTCCAAGAAACCTTTGTAGAAGACCAAAGATCCAAAGGACTACAACAACATGTTTAAAGCGAAAGCCCATCCCAGCCTAGGGATAATGGGCAGGGATATTGAATCGCTTATGTTAAAATTAAGCATTAATATTAAATCGCCTAAAATATGCATCATAAGCATCCATTTAATAGTTCGTGGATCTGTTGAAGGTTTCACTCAATTGCTAATAATTTTAGCAAAGAATATTAACCTTCACCTTTAGGCTAAGCTAATAAAAGTCCTCAATTTCATATACTAATAACGGATAATGGATTTTCGTTTTACTACACCTTATATTATATTGTATCATAAAGTCATACCTTTTGTGCTTCCGGTCCTTGCGTTTGTGGCCATGTTTTGTGCTGGAAGTGCTGGGCCCATTATCTTCGAAATACTGTTCGATATCGGGACTAAATTTGATTTGTGGTTTTGAGCTGCCACTGGATGATTTGGTAGACTTGGTGGTTGTTGTTGATGATGCATTTGATGAGGCTGTTGATGCTGAGTGTGTGTGTTGTATTGATTGTAACTTAGGTGATGATTGAACGAAAGGCTCCGTTTGTGTTGTGACGGAAGTACAACCTGCTGCTGTTGTTGTTGTTGAAACTGATGCTGCTGTGTCAGCGGAGCTGCCGTCACTACTGCGGCTGGGTTCTCTCTCCCCACCATTGACATCGTATTTGTCGCAGCCGACTGTGCTTGTTGTTGGCTGTTCATACGTTGACTTAATAGGCTCAGATTGCCCGGTGGTGACATCTGAAAAAGTAAAACAATACATACATTATTATTATTGTTGTTAACATATTGTTTACTGGTTAAAAAGATTTATTATTTGTGTTAGAGAACTTGAAAACATAAAAAAACTAAAGTTGAAACACAATCAACTAGATGACAACTCTGTTTTGAAGTTGTTAGATTAGATTTGATATTCATTGTAACATTCCGAATTAGTTCATTATTTAACTCATAACATGGTGCTGACTGACTGATTGATCCTGGTGCAGAGTAACAGGCCGAATTTTATTAAAAGCGCAAGCATGTTAAGCAATTTTTACATATGATTTGTTTTTGTTTTTGTTGATTTGGTTGGTTTTGGTTTGGTTTGTGAGATTATGTTTTGAAATTCGTTCATTTGATCGTTCATTAATTCATTGTTTTAATAAATCATTCAACATACGATGAATACTGAAATGATGTTAACAACACTACTTTTAAATTATGAAAGAAAAATTTTAATGAAATTGATTTCGATGACATTTATTTAATTTTTTTATATTAAAATAAAACAAACGCAAGCAAATGTATGATGATTTTCGAATTACTTTTATATGAAATTCCGAATGATGGGTGTGGCTATTAAAACAATTTTAAAAAAAGAACAGTTTTAAAGCAAAATTTTGAAGAAAAAAAAAAACGACAAAAACTAAAGTTAGAATTCAATTGCTCTCCAATTTAAAAATTAAAACTAAAAAGATGTTTGTAAACAATTATTTTTTGGACGTTTTTACAGGTGGTAATAAATATTTAAGAAAAAAAACTTTAATACTGAAATTTCTAAAGGAAACATCTAGAAAATAGAAGATTCATTAGGTCAGAGTCATCTTTAACCAAATTCATGATTTAATGTTCATTAGGTTTCATTAAAAGTATTAAGAAATATATCGGAAGTAGTATTTTTTTACTCAATTCAAGAAGGTCAAATTTTGGCAATAGTTTGAGGTTCCTTCCACACTTCTCCGATTCATAAGATAACTATTACACCGAAAATGAAAACCGATTCTCATGGATTCACAAGTCTGATTTGAGATTTTTCGATCGTGTTCTCCAGTCTACATAATGTTGCTTATGCTTCAGTAATTTATTGATACAACAATTGGAACTCCAAATTCCTGGCAATTGCATATTTTTATTCAGTATTAATTCCGTTCGCGTTTCTACTTTTAAAACAATATCTTCTCAGCCACTAAGCAATGGTATGGATAACGACATCTTTCTTAAATAAAAAATAATGACGGCCACACAAAACAATGCTCTCTAAATCATGACCAGACCCACACTTTTGTCATGTTCACCCTAAACTGTGGTGGAAGATTCCCTTCAACACATTCGGCACATTTTTTCGCCGCTTGAACATAGACATCCAGGATATCTTCTGAGCTGATATCGACATATTGTTAACAACAATCTTCGTTCCTACGAAAATTGTATCTACGTCTATTGCCAACTCAGCTTTAGCTGTTCTACAATTAAGTTTTTTCCTGTTGAAAAAACAGCAACAAAGTCAATTGTTCTTAGAACTGGCTCCCAATGGGAAAAAGAGTGAGAGTTTTATTTCTGCTTCAAATAATTAATTTTTTGTGTTTCTTATTAATCTCTAGACATTCGTCTTTCTACTTAAGGGATCTACAAATTTGAAGTGATTTTTTATATGGCTTCAGGGCTATACTGAAACTGTAAGGAATACGTTTCTAATCTTACATTAAGGAGCTAAAAAAAAACCACCTGTTAAAACGTTTCCGTTTGTACAAAATAAAACAGAAATCATTAAAAAGCGAAACAAAATTTAAATGAATTGAAATTGATTAACTTAACGAGAGAACAAGAATGGTAATCGATTAAAGAATTAAAGAGAGAGAGAGAATAAAAATTGTTTAACGAATTTACAAAACAAGAACGTGCACAAACGCGTATATCGATTTTATACATTTCGATTGGATAAAATCGATATTGAGCTCAAAATGCTTGCCTTCTGCAAATGCCTGTTGTTGTGAAACATCTTCCATAATGGAACCCAATGAGTCAGGACGAGCGATGTAAGCACCACTGCATATGGGACAGTCGTAAGATGAAGAGGGACTAGTTAAAGCACTAGCCGGTGTATTGCCATCATTGCTGTATCTCTGTGTTGTAAAGTTCTCCGCATTACAACATAAAGGACATTCGGCTGCTGTTACGGTATTGGTAGTATTTGTAGGCATATCATTACGAGAAACACTGCATAAGGAATGGCAGTCCTGGCATATGGAACAGTATGTGGTACCTTCACTGAAACCGCTGGCTCCCATTGAACAAAAACAACTCGAACACACAGAACAATGGGAGTCTTTACTAGATTGTGTCGAGGGCAAGCGTTTATTATAAGCTTTTGCTATGCCTTTAACTACGTCTTTGGGCAGCGTTTCTTTTTTCCACCAATGAGCATACATGCCCGAACGAAACATGCCCGTTTCAGGATTAACATCTTCAGACCCGACATCCGTTGAAGATACATTAAGACCTGAAGTGGACGCAGCTACATTACTGGCACCACTTGGTGCTATTGAATTTAAAAAAATACTTTTACGTTGTATTTGGAATTCTGCTGTGCTAGAAGTCATAACTATAGGCAATGGTGACGTTTGAGTTTGTTGTACAGCCTCTAGGAATTTTTCACGAAATGTGCCGCAAACATCAAATCGTGTGAGATCATTTGTTTCAATTTCATTTGCTGAGCTGGAGGAGATCAATTTCAGGGAACCGTCTACATCGTAGTAGGCTTCGTAAGCACCTTCCAATGGTGGCGGATCAGGTGAGGTAATGCTACAACTACCTGCCAAACCGGAATCGCTGGAACGTGGACTTGGGCATTGTGAACTTTCACAACACTTACACTTTGACGGCGAATGATTGCCGTCTACCTCATCTCTATTTGGTGCATTACCAAAACGTGCATTCGTTGGATTTTGTGTTGGCAGTAAAGGAGAGGGATCAGTTCTTTCGGTTCTTAAATTAGCTGTGGAATTATTTCTAGGCTCATCCGCTTCACTGGTCAGTGGAACATAGTGATAACTAATACATCTTTTTGCGGACTCTCTTTTCGCCGAGTCTTTACTTGTCCTTTTAGGTTCTATGCAAAGTTCTGTTTGTGAGGTTTTGCTGGAATTATTAGACTTTCGCTGGCTCTCAGTTGAGGTTTCATACATGGAGGGTGGAGCTATAACATCATTTTCTTCAAAATTGTACAATAACTCTGCGGTTAGTTTATCAGGCGCATCTCGACAACAGGCAGGTAAGTCCAAACAACTTGAATGTATTTCGGAGTCTTCCATTTTATTGCTATTTTCTATCATATCGGCCGATTGGTTTTGCATATCCTGGCGATCTTTCCACGTAGGCACATATACAGCCGTCTTGGAACTGCGATTAAAACGATTGCCCACAAACATATTCGGCATACTATGGCGCTCTGTGGGCGACAAGGTCATTGCTGAGGTGGTATTTTTGATTTTCGTTTCATCCGAGAGATCGGCTAAATTCTCACAAGCTAAATAGACTGCCCCCAAACCTCGACTCTTATAACATGACGACATTTCCGAAGCTTCAGAGGATTGTTGTTGCAGCAACAATTTAGATTTTTCATCTGTAGTAGTGGTTGCCTGAGAACCCAACTCCAAGTGTGCTTCTGAAGTGTGTATAACAAAGCTCTGTTGAGTGGATTTACGGGCTATAGCCCTCATGGTCTTCGAACCTATGACAAGAGATTCCTTTTTCATTTCTTGGCGATCATCATCACTAATCGAATCTAAATTTATTAGATTTATAGATGAACAATGTCTAGCCTTCCTAGGCGTGGCAGCACCAGACCCATGATCGATAAAAGTACCAGCCGAATTAAAAGAATCTTGTCCACCTTCGGCTTTGGGATTTTCATTGTATTTTAAAAATTCAAAATCGTTACGACCATCATCCTCTCCCTCGCTTTCTGAATCTGTAGGTAATTCAAATGCATCCTGCCTTTCAAGGTCTGTATGATCGGATGAAGCAGAGTCAGGCATATCTTCGGTTAGTTTGTTCATTAGTTTCTTTGATGCTTTGTGACATTTTTTCTTCCTTAACGGTATTGCTTTCATATCAATACTCTGTCTAGCCTGTGGGTACAACAGCATTTTGATTAGTACACCCTTTAGCAGACCTCTTTTCACTAATTTGGCAAAATGATCATTAAGATTAGCATACGGCGCTGTTGGTGGATAATTACTGGGTGGCAATGTTATATGATATGTAATATCTTGAGCCGCATTGTAGTAGGCACATAAAGAGAAACGGGTACAATAACCACGAGCATCCAAATTTTGAGAAAACTATACACATTTTGACAAATTACAAGTTTTGGTCGTTTTTTACAATAACAATTTTATGAATTTAATTGAAAAATAAATAAAAAAAAAATAAGTTGAAGGGGGGAATAGTATATAAATTGGTGGGAACAAAAACAAAATAAAATACTTACGTGACTGGGTGGCGTAGATATGTGGCCGCCACTGACTGAAGCATTACTTAAATTACTGAGTTGACGCTTAATGCCGATGGGCATGCTGACATTCGAGGAGGTTAAAAGCTCTACCCATTTATTGGCATCGTTCGGTCCTTGGCACACAGCAACAATGCGATCAATAAGAGGACTATTGATTTCAAAGGCATTTTTGTACGTATCCGAGTCTTCAAGTCTATTAACAATGATACCGGTGAGCGGTAGTTTGCCCTGAAAGGTAGCACGTGAAACATGTTTCAACAAATGCAAAATTATAAGAAAAGTATAATTTACACTTCAAATTCCTTACTTACCTCATAAATGAAGGCACTCATCCGTTGACTAACACTTAATATAAGTAAAGTCTGTGGAAATAAAACAAAATAACGATCACGATGATCAGGGCCAACAGCTACGCTGCCCATGTGAATAATTTCTCCTAAAGAACTTAATTCTTGACCTTGCCAGCCGCGCACTGGACCAGTTAAAACTTGAAGTTCCAATTCTTTTTGTCTTCTAGTCGCAGAACATGTGGCCTAAAAGACAAAAAAATTAAAATTATAAAAAACCAAACAACAAAATAAAACAAAATAAGAAAAACTCACAGCTATATCCTTATAAACAGCTACACTACGTTGGGTGTCACCTCGATCTGGATGGCTGCTTTCCATGTGCCTTTCCAGCTCTTGTAACATGGCAGAATATTTATCCAGACGACGAAAAGGTTTTGATAAGCCTGTTGTTAACACTAACAAACCGGGAGTGGCAGCACCTTGTCTTTCCATATACTTCTCTAGCTCATCTCTAAGCAAAATAACATATAATTATTATTCTAAACGTTTTTCAATAGAATTTATTTGAGTACAGCTTACTTGTATTTATCTAAAATAACTATGGCTTTGGGATGTTGTGCACAATAGGCTTGATGTACTTGTTTCATGTATGGTGCCTTATTTAGAAATAATTTACCTACACGATCATTGCACTCTTCCATTTGTGTTAGCAGCTCTTCGTGTGTTTTAACAACCTCAACGAAATTGCACATTAACTGTGCATACTCGTCTGAATTGAGACTGTAATGGAGAAAGAAAATTATTTTTTAAAAAAGTTTCTTTATTAATGCCGTTTCAAAGCTAAACAGAACATTACATTTGTGTTTGCTGCAACGGTTCCAAAAAGTTTTCTAGTAGACCTTGTATTTCGGCTACATGTGCCCTTTCCGAATCTAAAAGATCCTTTAAAACAACCGATCTATATTCTTGTATCTCCTCGGGTGGTCTTATTGAGTCTGTTATGGGTAGAGGTGCCTTATATTCCATAACATAATTGCTGGGAAACCAGCCAGTCTTATCGTTGAGTGTACCCTCCCACCAACCGCCCTCTTCACGCTGTGTCACCGTGATTAGATCACCTTTTTTAAAGCACAATTCATCATTATTGCCACCCTTAAAGGAATATTCAGCTTGTACAACAAGTGGTTGATCCATGTTTGTTTACTTTTTTTCGGAGGAATTTTTATTTTAGAAAAAAAGGAGAAACGTTATGCAAAATTCTTCTTCTATTTCTTCTACAGGATTCACATACAAATTGATTTGGAGAATTTCCTAAATGATCTGAAAACAAAGAAGTCCATAATTTAGTTTAAAATCTATTAAAAATGTCTGTCAACAATATATTTTAAAAAATTAAAATTTTATAAAAAAAATATATTAAAAAACAAACAATTAAAACAACTCTATTATAAATTTTTATATATACATATATATGTATATATGTATGTGGATATACATATTCATAATATTTGCTTTTTTTTATGAAAATATTTTTTGAATAAAATTTCTAATGCTTAAAAAATGTGTTTATTTATCTGACCGTTTGTCTGTTGAATTTTTGAACAGATTGTCGTCATGTTCTGTTGGTTTTTCATTCATTTATTTATTCATTTCAATAAGAATATTTTTCTTTTTTTTTTTTGTAGAAGGAAATGGCCAACATTGCTGCTGACCAAGGTCGGTGAAATGAAAAAGAAATTTTTTTTTTTTTTTTACTTTAGACTGATTATTCTTATTCCATTAAATGATTTTTGTGCCTTCACTATGTGTGTATAACACGAGAGCAATTATAATGTGTGGAAAATGTGTACAGATTTCTATAGTTTTGTTCTTTTTTAAATTTGTTTATTGAAATTAAAAATATTAAAATTAGTTTTTCTATATGCTTCGACACACTTAAGCAATAAACATTTATGTGGGTAAAAGCAAAAAATTTTTTTTTTACCAAGAAATTATTTATTTATTTACGATATTACTTTATAGTTTTTTAAAAAGTACAGAAAATATACTGTACTTTAATCTCTATTACAAGTGGATTATGTTGCTTACGGCCGGCCATTACCATTTAAACTAAATTATGGCATATATTACTAGGCGCCCTAAAAATAAATCCATTGCGTTTCGAACAAATATTTTTTTGTAATCTGTATTTTACGTTTTATAAGTTGGCTCTTGGTTTATTGCATGCAGCGAAGTCTGGAAAAAAGTTCTCACTAGTTTACAAATTTTAAAAAAGAAGTGACTGCTAATAATCTATCTCCTCCAAATAATCCATCCAGCAATCTGCTTGACTGCAGCAATTCCCTTCGCCCTAGGGATTATAACACCAAGAAAAAACACCATAGAACCATTTCAAAGATTAGGACTCAATGAGCAAAGTTTTCCAATCAGGCAGTGACATTAATTGTCAATGAAAACAAGCCTTCATTAACCTTTACCTCAGGAACATGCTTTATATATGGTGGAACCAAAATTGGAGTTTTAACTCACAGTTTTACGGAAGATGCAGAGAAACACCCATTGCAGTAGATAAGAGATTATGGAAAAGACGTTGAAAGGAGGAAAAATATCCTGTGACTGTTTACCGCATGCAACGCGAAATCGTGGTCGGCCGATAGTGACGTGATGAAAAAGTTTGTTAGATGAGATAGTCTACTAATAGATCTAAACTAGATGTAAGTAAAAAAATTAGGCTCAAAATCTCAGTAATTTAAAAGAATTTATGTACCAAATAAACGGCGCGAATGCAACTTCTAATAATCTGATATTTTCTGAGCCGTAAATAGATTTTGGTAAAACCATACACAAAATACAACATAATGAAAGAATACTAGACATTTACAGAGGAGTTATTTCACTTTATTACTTTCCCGAATACAAGGTCATACAGGCATTGAAGGTAACGTACAAGCCATGGCACTACAGATTTGGACACTTAAAATTCAGAAATGGTGTTTGGAAGTAATTAACATTCAGTAAAACAACCAAGGTGATGGGAGCTCAGGTGGGTAAAAAAAGTTGCCAGCCATGACAGTTTTGGATATTTAAAGATCTGACAATGTCTTTGAAAGTAATTAATATTCAGTAAAATTACCAAGGTGATGATTAGGAGCTAAGACGATAAGATTGATTGCTTCATGTAAAGTCTTTTTTTTTAATTTATGTGAAGAAAATTTTCACTATTGCTTACTATCTAGGTCATTCAATACCATTTGCTGTTCGGAACATGGTTCTTAGCTGCGATTTCTATTATAGTGTATTATCACACTAACAAATCAAACTAAAAAAAAGTGGTTTCGGAAGTAATTGTCGTATAGAAAAAGTGTTAGTTCATCTGATAGAGAATGTAATATTTTAAAATTTAATTTAATTTAATTATTTAATTATTATTAAAACACTGATTTATATATATTTATTAAGTTTATTTTGTATTTTAAAATAAATCTATTATTCAAGTTCAAGAAAACATACCTTGAGAATGAGAATATATTTAATGAATACGAAGCAGATATTTATACTTGATGTGTAAGAAGTCAAAATCAGACGAATATGGTCAAACATTGTTTTGTTTTTGTTGGCTTTTCTTGATCTTTCAAAAACACATTTTCAGAAAATGACATTTTTCCATAGAAAAAATTCTCTGGCGATGAGTAAATCGAAAAACCAAAACCAACAATAACAATAACGTAATGGCGACAGTATTTTTTTTATTGCACAAAATGCAATAAAAAAATATAATTTTAATAAAAATTTTATTAAAAATGAAAGGAAAAAATGCAACGATAAGATATAAGATCTACGAGTAGAGTAAAATTCGTTATTTTCTCTCGTAATTTTTTCTTTTTTTTTTTTTTTGTTTAAGACGACCAGTAAAAACTAGAATAATTCGGTTTCATATAGGACAACAATAATTTATTATTTGTTCGTAAATATTTGGAGGCATTTCCGTGAGATTTTTTTACTACCGAAAAAATTCCGTTATAATATGCATTTTTTAAATATTTTTTTATTTTTTATGTATTTTGTTTTTTTTTTTTATTAAATATTACCAATAATTCTTTATGATTACGATTTTTTTTTTTTAGTCCAAGGTCATTTTTATAAATTTTTTAACACTTTCTTTTTACAACTTCTATTAAAATATTCATTTTGATTCTTTTTTATTCATTTGTTATTAAACGATTGTCTGTTTTTTTTTTAATTTATTTGGAATATTATTTGTCCTAAGTAATTACACGTTTTTCAATATTAAAATCTATATGTATTGTATATTTTTAAGCTTTTTTATAATATTTTTATCAATTTCGACGGAAACTGTTCATGTTTTTCCGAATTTTCTTTTTAATCATATTACGCTCGTGTGCACGGACCAACTAAAATATTGAGAACAATTTGTGTATTTTTTTAGCTGTGATTTCGCAAATCATTTTTTGTTTTTTAAACAAAAAAAAAAAAAAAAGTTCACTTTTAAATAAAAAAAAAATTTTAAAAAAATAGACAATCTATAGAACCGATTTATGCCGGCTAAATGTCAGGTTACTATATTTAACTTATGGATTGCAACTGACTACTTAAAAGTGGTGATTCAAATGAAGCCACTTTACGAAAATTCTGGAGTGACTATGATCGTAATAGTTGGCCTACTGTGCAAGGAATTGGCAAAAAATTAGAAGCGACCTATCTTACGGTTCATTATGGCATATTTTACTTTGGAATTTGCAAAGTCCTAGCAATTAAATGTTAAAGCAACAGGCAATGCATTCAGAAAAGGTGTCTATACGATGACAAAATCTGACTGTATTTTGAAATTCCGAAAAATTTGTTGATTTAAAAAGATGACATTGAAAGGCGGCAACTCTACCATTCTAGGAGCTACTATTACAGTAGTAGAGAGGAAGGAAAAATTTGACTAATGAAACTGAAACGAAGCAAAGCGAAATAATTAGAATAATTAATTGCCATCAATTACGAGCACATTTGGAGCTCTTTTTCTCTTCCAAATTTCATGTTTTGTCCATCATCAATCATACTAAATATTCTAGTTCCTGATCGATGAACATATTTGTTCTTTTGGTCGAGTATAAGGGGTCACATGGAATGAATCAAATGAAACACCGACAGTTTTTTACGACGTCGTAATCGCCCGACACATCAAAATTGATTATTGAATTCTTCTTGGCCTCTTTAAAACGCTTGCACATACATTTAAAATTTAAATTTTCTGGTTTTTACCAAAGCCTCTGCATCTTATCCTAAAATAACCCTTTCAATCAAAAGAATACAGTTTAGGGTTTACTTGTCGAAAATATTTTTAAACCGATCATATCATTAATTATAGCGTAGAGTACTAAATGAGAAAAAAAGCGCCACTAAAATACGTCCGTCTGTCTCTCTATAAGCTCTATATATGTATATATGTATATATACAAATAAAAATTTTTAAAAATATTTTAAACAAAACAGAAAAAACATGACAAACTAAATAAAATCCGTTGACATGTAAAAGTTTGTGTCGTTTAACGAACTTGAACTTGCAAAATTTCTTCGAAAATCAACTCAATTATGAATTATTTTTGCCAATAGAAAAAAAATTTTAAAGAAAACAAACTTTAAGAAATTTCATTATAATTTTTAATAATATTTTTGGAAAAAACAAAACCAAACAGATTACACAATATAAAATTATGTTTTATAATATTTAAAAACAGAAAAATAGAGATATTTTCGAAATTCTCGTCTAAAAATAAGAGAGAGAGAGAGAGAGAGATAGAGAGAAAGAGAACAAAAACAAAAGAACTTTATTTAAGAGAATTGAAAAACTTTTTGGCGAAAATAAAACTCAACAAAAATAAATACAATACAATACAATTATTTGTTTCATTTCATTTTCTTTTTCCTTTTTTTTTTATTTTGTTTTGGTTTTTTGTATTATTTTCGCGGAAGATAAATGGGAAGGTTTATAAAGCAATGACTTGTGAATTGTGTATCGATGCTATAAAGATAAACGAAAAATATTTCTTTTAAAAACCTTAAAGAATAAATAGAAAACTCGATACTCGATACTAGCTGCTGTGAAAATTACTAACATTAGTTTCTCACATGACAACCTCAAAGACAGTTTTTAAGCTGTCGGAGGCCAATCAGCAAAATGGTACTATCCGTTCACAGTGATATTTTAGGAAAACTGGAAAACTAATAGATTATGTTAAAGCATCATTGACAACTTCTAATTCAGGCAAGATGGCAAAGTAAATTTAGTCAAATCTAATTAATGGACACAGGGAAAGTCTGCAGGAAGCTCAAAGAAAGCATTATAAACGTCGTTGTGGCAGTAATTACTTGACATTATACTCTAAGCACTCAAGCGAGTCAAATAGAACATCTAGTAGAGACACGCAGTATGCGTCTAGTATACAGGCGTAGTGTTATGTCACAAAGTTTTTCACAATGTTTCCTACGATTATCTGGAGTTCATCAGAAGTTCTTAATAATAATAAAGAGGATTAATCTTTTCACAGTTTTTAAGGAAGATATAAAGAGCTGAGTCACAGCCAACCATATGTTGCTAATTGAATCCTAAGCTTTTACAAGTATTAACACTGCGTGAATTGATTACTTGAAGCGGAATTGAACTCGAAGCTTCTTCCTTTCCAATTACACACTTTTTGTTCTAACATTTCAAAAAAAAAAAGAAAATAAAAAGAGGAACAAATGCGAATAACAAAATAGAGAAATTGAATCTTTCGGAGACTCCAACAGCCATGAAAAAGTAAGCCAAACAAGTTGTGGTCTGCGTTAAACTCTAGGGTTGCATCCGCATACAACATGGATGGTATTAGAAACCATCGCGCCTGTAATTCTGACTAAAGCAATGAGTGTTAACACTCTTAAACTTATTAAGAAATAAATCTGCAGAAATTTATTGAAAGTTTTATATTTTATAAAATTAATTCAAAATTTTAAGAAACAAGCAAATGCATTTCAAGCGCTATTAAATTATAAACATTCTAAAAATATTCCTCATTGTTTTTTTTTGGTTTTAATTTGAAATCAATTAATTAAATTTTTTAAATATTTCCTTTTTATATATTTATTTATTTATTTAATTATTTATACATTAATTTGTCTACATTTAATGATTCCAGCTGTTGTATTAAATTGTTGTTCAGGGCATTTTTGCATGGATTGAGTATGGATTATTGTTTAGAATAGAATGCTTATTTATTTATTGCTCATAATTCTAGTAGAGAATTAGTGTTTGAGTTTATTAATAACAGGTGCAATAGCTACAACAGTAAAACTCTAAAATGTTGTTTATTTTTGCACTTACCCACGCCACCTGACTCACACTCTCTCTCTCGCTACGTGTGTTTATTGTACAATCTTTTAAGTGTTAATCTTTATCTCCCTTTAGCGTTAATTATTTTCCGATTTAATGTCGATGTTTGCTGGTCATTTCCTTTTTTTTTTTTTTGACGAAATTTTCGTATTTTCATCTTCTCAAGCAGAGCAAAAAATCATTTTTTTTTTCGTATTATTTATTGGAAAATCGCCAAATATAATGAAGACAAAACAAAAAAAAATAAATTTTTAAACAAACATTTGTCGGCATGAGATCTCTTGAGATGAAATTGCTTTCTCTCTATCTCTCTCTTCTGCGGGTTTTACAGAAAAAAGTTGTTGTTATTATTGTTATTGTTGATATACAATACAATATATTTCATTCAACAACATCAACATCAGTGCTGTGACAACAGTAAATAATCGTAGCAAAAATAACGATGGTAAAAATAAAAAACAAAAACGGAAAATAAAAAAATATTTTAATAATATGCAGAGAGAATATTCTTTCTTTTTTTCTTTATTGTTTATTATTGACATACCAATAGAAGAAGAAAGATAATCTTCTGTTTATTTGTATATATATACGGTATTTTTTCACGCATTTTCTTCTCGAATATTTTACCGGATGTGAATAGATTATAAAAAAAAATATTTTTATACCCTACAACACACTTTCAGAAAACCGATAAAGGCCGTCGAAATAAATTTCAACTCAGAACTTCATTTAAAAACAATACCATAAAATGCATAGTAGAAGTCTGTTATTGCTGTTGAACGCCTGCATATGTAGTGAAAAAAGACTTTAAGATATGCACACTTAGGTGATATAAGACCTGTTGTGATGCAATGTAATTCAATTTCTCATAATTTCGGGGCTTCTGATGAAGCAACTTAGACTGCTAATGTCATTTACTGATAATTCGCTCAAATTATCTATGTAGCAGACACCTTTTTCATCTCCGACATAATGGTGGACACAAACCCAATATCAGAGCATTTATCATTGTGGGCACCGCCTCAACATATATATCCCTCAATAAGCGTAACTCCTTCTCTAGTACCTGATAAGCAACCAGGAGCGACCTTCTAGAAAGCATTAACGCCGCAATTTCCATAATGTGTCCTATTGATTCATCTTCCTTATTACAAAATCTAGATGATGGGCTTTAATCGATTCCTATTCTAAAGACATATTCTTTGAGTTTCTATTGCCCGTTCAAAAGGCCAGGCTTCCTCTTTCTAGTTCTAAAGCAAAATTCAAATTTCTTCCCACCATAATCATTCAGCATGAATTCGGGTCGTTCAGACGCCTGACGCCTCTCTCTCTTTCTCTCTCTCTATCTTCCAGCGTTCACCAAGAATACCTAACCAAACTAGCTTATTGAGTCCAAATATTTCTGAAGAAGTGTTGATGTTATTCTCTCTTTAGAGGGAAAACAAAGTCCCTTACTTTTATAAAATAAACTCTCAAACTGTGTATTCAAATAAGTAGTAAACCAGGTTTTGGCAAAAGGCTTCAAAGTTTCTTGATCGATTCACTTTTTTAAGATCCCGTGCATTACCAAGTTTTTAACGTTCAAGCTTTAATGCACGCCATGCAATATATTCCAAGAAATTCATTGCAATATAGGGCATCATAATTTTTATATTGTACTTATAAAAAAATATTTTATTTTTATTTTTTGCAATTTTTTTTTCTTTTTTTTTTTTAATAATTTCGATTTAAATTTTTAATTGCTGTTATCACTGTATTTATTTTAGTTTTAGTTTCCCTTTTCCTTTTTGCTTTAATTTTTTTATTTTTAAATTTAAATTCTGTTGAAATTCTTTCGATTTTTATATTTAATCCACCTGGCGGTATACTTAATATTTCATTTTCTTATTGTTGTTGTATGACGACGATGTTTGAGCTGAAAATAAATATTTTATTCACAGTTGTTGATTTGCAAAAAAAAAAACAAACTATTTATACCTGCACACAGAGCATTCCAATAGAGGCCCCCAGTATATATATTGTTTGTATGCGAAAATGTTTTAGAAAAAAATTTTTAGAAAAAATTAAAACAATTTTACGCCACGCGTGGCAACCAACGTTATAATTTTCTATGTGTGTGTGTATTTATGTTTATACGAGTGTGAATTAATTTTTTATAAAAAAAAATAAGCATTAGTTATTTATGAACAAGAGATTTATTTCCGTCTCCTTAAGAATATTTTCATACGTGTCATCTTTAAAATCAATTTCCGATTCTGTTATAAGAAGTCATCCATTGAGCAGACAAATTTTAATAACGCTTACGATTTTCTCAATTGCAATCACAAACGCCTCGAGTTTCAAATTTTAAATTGAAACGTAAAATTTACTATTGCGATCAGCTTAAGTACATACAGTGCTGTTCAAAAAAAAAAATAGATTCAAATAGTTGACTAAATCTCAATCTCTATATGTAAAAAAATAACAGTACTTTGTTTACTGATCTCTTATGAATATAATCCCGTTAGACTTCAAAAATTTGAAGCGTCACTCTTCCTTAGTATAGATTTAGTCTCAAAGATGTTAGATCATGGTGAATCAATTTTTTTGAAAAGCACTGTAAGGCAACACGTTAAGGCAGTCAAATTGTATTCGTTGATTTGCAAATCGATCAAAATATGGATAGATAAACTTTCTTGAAAGGACCAAGCTTTGAAAGGAGTTGGGAACGTTACAAATTTTCGTTTTCCTGAGACGTACTAAAATGGATTAGTGGAAGAGAATGGAGAGAACCTATTGCCGGAAATTCCAAATTAGGTGATTTTTACACCAGCAAAGTGTGTGGAATATAATACTGACCATACAAAGAACATCAGAGTTAAGAAGAGCATCGGCATATAGAACGGTCTTACGAGAAACCGTATTTATAATCCCAGTAGATTTTTAAATCAAGGAGTAATTGTGCGCAAGGGGCAGATACACATGAACCAAGGATAGCTTTTACGGTACAATAGCAGAGAGCGAGAGAAGTGAATTACTACATAAGCGAAATGCTATAAAAGCATAGCTATTTCCGAAAAAACACCTTTGGAATAGGAAATTCAAAAGATTATTTATATAGCGACGAAGATGTTGACGACACGTTCTTTAAACGTAGAATATGAGAAAATAAAATTAAAAGAGAACTTTAGTCCAGTAACTGTGTATGAAATGCTAAGTGACATGAAAAATTGGATAAAAGTGGCGAAATAGGCATATTATGTCCTTAAAATGAAGAAAGCTGATCTGGATTGGGAACCATAGTGATTTGTCGCTAAGCAGGCTACTAATGATTCTGGGCAAAATACTCTGATTTTCTATCCGAAATTATGATTGCGCTGTCCTGGTTAAAGAAATTTTGAGAAAGAAGTAGACTTTATGTGGAATCACCTCATGCCGAGTGCGACAAAATATGATCTCATAGAACATTCATAAGCGTTAATTTTTACACCACCTTGTATTTACAAAAGATTCGTTTAATTAACATCTCCTTTGGGCATAACTCTTTCAAACTACTGCTGCAATGTAGCTATTTAGAATAAAAAAGAATGAAGAAAAAAAAGAAAAAGACCCACAACTCAGCACAATCTCACTGTTTACCTTGACGTCTGCCTTTAATTACAAACACTCAATTGTAATTAGAATTTTTCATTTAATTTTTAGTTTGTTTCTTTCTTAATTTTTAATTATGATTGGCTCTTAAATTGTTTTCACCTTGCTAACTGTAATGGTTGGTTTAATTAAAAATGTTTGCAATTATTTCTGATATTTATTTGGCTTAAATTTGTTTCTCTTTAGGCATCAATGAATTGTTTATTTATTGTATTGTATTGCATTGCATTGCATTGGATTTATTGAAAGTGATAATCAATTTAAAATTTTTGTTTAATTTATTTTTGGTTTTGGATCTGATAATTTAGCACGTTTTTAAAGTAATAAAAAATAAAATAGAAATATAATCAATTGTTATTGAGAAGCTAGGCAGTAATTAAAGGAAATTCAATTTTTTGTTTTAAAAATTTTCCAAATGAAAATACGACAACAAATTAAAGAAATTTTCGTGTTTTAAATAGAAATAAAGATCATTATTTAGAAATACAATATTTGATGACATTTAAATATTTATGACAATTAACATCTGTTGCTAAAAGTTTCTCTTAGAACTTCTCCATTATAGGCGATTTAGATTTATGAGTACGTTTGCAACATTATACACTATACAACAACATGTATTTAATGATTCCAACCGTAATAAATATATTTTTTTTGATAACTATGATATGTTGTGCTTCTGTCATGTAAACTCTTGTCCAGCTTCTGCTTTTCTACTTATTCATTTGGTTATTACAACCCTTTTAGCCTTTAGATTACGGCTTAGTTTCAATTTTATCTATGAGTGGCAGGATCTACAATTTAAAGTGGACTCCGAACAACACATTTTTAAAAAAGTTTTGATGACAAATTTATTGACTG
Source organism: Sarcophaga bullata (assembly GCA_005959815.1). Taxonomy (NCBI): domain Eukaryota; kingdom Metazoa; phylum Arthropoda; class Insecta; order Diptera; family Sarcophagidae; genus Sarcophaga; species Sarcophaga bullata. The sequence continues at coordinate 175,684 of QOCX01000278.1, read as the reverse complement.
TCAGAATTTTTACCAGAAAACTGCTGAGGGAAAGTCACCGAACATATATTTTTGTTCGAGATATCTGGATCGGAGCCAATATACTAGACAATGGCGATTTTTAATTCTACAGGGTTAATTTAAATACGTTTAAAGCTACAGTTTCGATCGATTATCTATTTCATTATAATCCTTTCAAGAGAGCAATTATGTACGAAATACATTTATATGGTCACATCTGGATTACTACCAATCATGGTGCACAGGCCAGTATTTTCAAATTACATTATAGTCCTGACAATTGCTTGCACAGGTATTAAACGATCTCTATTCATATTTCTGGCTGAAACAGCTGCAAACTAATCCTAAATGACAGTAAAACTGGAAATTACTAATAACTTCGTCGTATATGCTTCTGTATCAGTATTCTCACTTTCAATGGATATCGTCAGATTTTTCAAAGATCTTTATACAAAGGTTTCTCCGTAAGTTAACATAGCCGACAATTGTGTTGCAGACGATAACTTGCAAGCCTAGGAGTCACAGTCATAACTAATAGGAGTATATCCACCGTCATAACACTGGGTGGAAGAGAAAACTTGCTTGACAGCTAATTCAAGGAGAACGAAAGAGAACAGTTTTGTCCGTCAGCTGGACTACTCACTGTGTGGTTTCTTTTCGATGGACCAATGCCTTCCAGGGACATACGCCTATCGGCTAAGGGCTTTCATATACGATTTTTGCTAAAGCATTTTAGTTTCCCAACGAAACATTCGGAAATGAATTTTGAGGACATTGCAGGTACAGCTTGCTTATTCACTAAGAGAGAATTAATATTTAGTAGGAAACTGTTCTCTACTCTTTCCATATTCTATATATGACCCATCATACTGATTAGTAGCAATTTATAAAAAAACCAAATGGAAGGCAATTCAGATTATGACATTTGTTTTACGCTACCTTATGTTACTAAATCAAGTTTATTACCGTCTATCAATCTTCAGCAGACAGTTCATCTACCTCAACAAATGATAAGAAAAATTACTTGGAAGGAAATTTAATTTTATTTCTTCTTTGTCTGTACAAACGCTTTGAGCATAATTTATTCATGGTGGTGATGTTGTCTCTAAGAAATTACAAATATTGCAAAGAATATTACTTTCAAAGAATATCTACAAACATTTAGTGTGATTGTTATACAAGACAATAACATTGGACAACAAAAGGCGTTTAAATAAATAACTTTGCAAAGAATCCAACCAATGCCAAAAATAAAAAATAAGTTGTTAAATGTGGTCAATGACACTGAAAAGAGTTTCATTTGATTGCTGTAAACATCATTCCTCGAGAATTTAAAGAAATAGTTTTGACATACCCTATCGCCTTAATACATACGAACAAATTTAATATACGCTTGCAAGCAATATCATTTCATTTGGTTGTCTTGTGTAAAAAGCCTGTGAATAAATAAAAAGGCTCAAATGGAATATAAAACTAGAAAGAGAGACAGAGAAAGAAGGGCAAAGTTTATATAGCCATTGAAATATTGGAAACTGCAAATAACAGTTACTCAGACCAGACCAACAATGAATTGTATTTGTGGCAAATGAAATGAATGAAATGAAATGTATTCTGTATTCTGTATTTTGTATTCGTATTCATGAATTGTTCATGTTATTCATACGACAAATACTCTTCTCGTACATAAAACCAAGCAACGTTGTTATCTGTTGACATCTGTTGCTAGAACATGTTGAAGTGAAATAAAAATAATAGAAAATAAAATGAAAATAAAATAAAATAAATAGTGAAATAAGCGTCACCAGCCATTTGATAGATTCAGTCAGCAATCAGACACAGTTACGCCAGCCATTCCGTTTAATGGGGTGTCATGTCGATTGAAACTTTTTATTAAAAACCGTTCTTATGCATCACAAATTACAAGTATTTGCTGTGCTCGTTTATTTATTTATATTAAAGGATTTTTTATGTTCGCTGTTATTTTTATTTTTGCTTTTGTTCTTGTTTTTATTTATGTATGTTGCAGGAAACATTTAAAATGGAAAATAAATTTAAATTGTTTTCATGTCGTTAAAATTAAAATGCCATGACAATGTTGGAGGGATTAGTTAAACTAGAGTTTAACACTCGAAAACTACAAACTTCACTTCTGCCGAACTCGTTAACTTAGAACCAAAAAAGGCAGAAAATTATAGGAATAAACCACTCCATTTCCAGCTCATTAAAGAAACATTAACTTAGCTTTAGACGCTGCAAAACAGAGGAAGTGCGTAGAAGCCTAATCGTCCTCTACAGCAATAAAATTTCTGCAAACATTACTATGCGGAACAGCTAACTTTGTAGCACGAGACAATGACCAGTAATCTATTTGAAGAGCCATACCTTGTTTGCATACTAATCTGTGCGACTTGGAAGTTTGCTTATATATCTCTTATAAGCAACTTATAAGGTAATATTCCAATAAAAATAGCTAATAGCAATAGCTAAGAAATCGGGTTAGAAACTTTCAGTGTGTTTAAATAGTCTTGGAGGACTGATCGATAATTTGGAAAAATGAGACTTGCCGAATCTATCCCACTATTGTATATCCACGGTATCAAGGATTTCCTTACGGTCGGGAGTTACTTGGAGCTAAGGATATAGGGGACGAAGCTAAGTATTTTCTTCTATATAAAGTATTGAAACGCAAAGCTAATCGACGATCGAGTACAAAAACACTGCTTCAGGACCATTGATGGAATACTATCCGACCTAGAGGGGTAGTGTCAGTTGAGATTTGTATAACAAAATCTAGCGAAAAGTGATTGTTCCAGTTTTTTTTTACTATCAAGGTCAAGAAAAATGGCAAAAAGTTATCGGTCATTATGGTGCTATTTAACTGAATGAGATCATTTTGACTATAATAAATGGCTCCTTCGATCTCATGCATCTTAGATATCTGACTCTGGGATTGGTTCTTAGTCAGCGGTCATAAAAAATTGCATGTGCAAAAGAGTAAGCACTATCCCGATGTATGTCCTAGGCAGGTAGGTTCTAGTTGTTGATTTAATACCAAAAGCTCACTTGAGCACGCATAGCGGTTATGTTGCCACAGGTAAACGCAGTCCCTGTACCGATGACATTACGATCAAGTCCGAGTAACTGGTTGAAGCACCATCGAGGGCCAAGTGAGTCTAGCGATGGATCAGGACTCCTCATTGACCCAGGACAGATTGGCGTCCCGAAAGAATTTCGGCACAATGGCGAATTTAACCGACGTACATATGTATATGTATGCTTTATTTAACCTATGATTAATTTCGCATAGGAAATTATTTACAAAATTGTTGAAGAAAAACTAAAGAATGGGAAAGGAAATAGAAATTGACTTACATTTTTGAAGTTGGATTGTTTGTCCAATAAGGCGCTTTGTTCTTTGGCAATATCAAGTATTCGATTATTTTTAATAATGCTGCTCATCGATTGGGTTGAAACACTTTAAATTTAAAACAGCACTTTTATCTTTTTTCTTTTTCAGTAAAAAATTTCTTTTTTTTTTCTGTAGAAAAAATAAACTTCACTGGCAGTAATAATATAGAAATCAATCAACACCAACAAAATACACGATTTTTTTTTTTATTTAAATTTGGAATTCATTTTTATTTGACTTGCTTTTTGATTTTATTAGATTGTTGTTTTTGTGTTATTTGTTGCGTTTCACTTTTATTCGATGTTTAAATTTATTTTTATTCTAACAAAAATTTGTTGTGGGATGATAAATGTATTCTTTTACCATAAAAATTAAACAAAATCTAATAAAAATTATAGAAAAAAATTGTAATTTTAGTTTCGATTTGTTTGTGTTTTTCTTCTTATTGTTTTGACTGTGTAAAAGCGTCGACAGCGCGGCACCAGCGGAGCTGTTTACGTCTGTCAGCAATCGGTATGTTGCAGCCCCAAAAAGGGAAAACAATAAACCAAACAATAACAACAACAAGAGTAACACTTATTTGTTATGCACAGCACAACAGAGTTGGGGAAAAACAACAGCAACAACAACTGCAACAGTAGCAGCAAAAGTTGCAATGTTAAATATAAAAACAACAAAAAAGAAAATAGTGGATAAAACTCTTGAGGATACTCTGCTTTACTGTTTTTTCAATTTCCCGTTTTTTCTGCGATGAGTAATTTTCTTATTTTTCAATCACACACTCTATTTTTCCGTGGTTTTGTGGGCTTATAAATATTTATCTTGTTAGTTGTTTTAACTTTCGTTTATTGTTTTGCACTTATTGTTCGTTGGATTATTTAACTATTTTTAGAAAATTATTAACTAAAATATATTTTACTTAAATCAAAACTATGTCGAAGAACGAATGATCCGTAGAAGTCGACTGCAAAACCGTATTTGACAGAAATTATTCATACATGGCCGTTTTGTTGTTGTGTTGTGTAAATGCGACCACGAAGAAGTGCTAAAGTAGCAATATGAAACAGTATGGGATTGAAATTAGGTATACCAAACCAATATAATATAAAATGATGTTAAATTATGCTATGATGTTAGAATTTTATTTAAAAATTAATTACATAATAATTTACTTTATATCAATACATAACAATACATAAAATTTCTTCATGTATAAAATGAAGACATTCAACATGGGGCTCAGAACACTGATAGGGTTGTAATGGATCATAATGTATGAATGTAAGTATCCGGATTACAAAGCCCTCGATTTGAGAAAAATAGGTTTCTTGTCACTAAACCTTAGTTATTGAAATGTAGGGTATGACAAGAATGTATTCGAATGCTCGTAAATTTGGAACTATGCACAGTTGGATCACAACTCGCAAAACAAGTTAATTCAGTTTAGGAAAACCAACTCGTGGTATAATCTTCTTGATCTAAAAACCGAATATATAAACCTAATTTCACGGAATTTGGTTTAACTTTTAAGCGCCAAAGCCTTAAAAAGTAATATTTCAAATTTTAAAAACATTCTTTTTCATTTCGTTGTTCCTCATTCCCACTTTTCTATGAAATCTAATTTTATGTTGCTATTGGCAACTCTTCAGTTGCAATGTGACATTTTCGATGGTAAACAAACAAATTGTGCAAAATACAAATTAAGACGACAAAGGAACCACAGAGTAACTCAGTGAAAAGAACAATGAATCCTTTAGAGAAAATACACGTTTTAGATGAAATTGAGAAAGAAATAATTTTATGCCTACAAAGTGCAGGTGAGTTCGATGAAACTGAAAATGTTTCTAAACTAATTCTCTCCGTTTAAAGGTCTCGCACTACAGGAACTTAGCAAGGAAAAATCATCACAGAAAAATGCCGAAACTCAAACCCAGCAATTTACTAAATCCCTGTCCAACGTCGAAATGAAACTTAGTGAACAAATAAATTATTTAACGCAAGTCTCCACCGGTCAACCTCATGAAGGTTCTGGCTATGCATCAGCTAAAGTTTTACAAATGGCTTGGCATCGTATATCTCATGTCAGGTCGAGGGTTAGAGAATTGGAAGAAACAAAAGCGAAATATACTCATGCAGCTAGGCAACAACAACAGCAGAGACAACAACAACATGCTGCCCAACAAGCTGCAGCTGCCGCCCAACAACAACAGCAACAACAAATGGCTCAACAGCAACAACAACAACAGCAGCAGCAACAACAACAATCGCATCAGCAAGATAGTGTGTCATCAGGTGGTGGCTCAAATACCGGTATTGGTGGCGGCGGTGGTGGTGGTGTTGTACCACAAGATGTAACAATGCAGCAAAGTGGAGCAAATTAAGCTTCAAATTGAACTATAACGGTACTAAAGAATTATTTTTAATATTTATATTTTAAGATACAAAAGTAATTTTAATAAAAAATATTTGTAAACTGATGTTATAATAACAAGATGTGTTTGACTATAAATATATAAAATGTAATCCAATAATAGATGCAGTGGAAATATTTATATTCTGGATTGAAAATGTACGTGTCCTAAACAGATAAACGTAACGTCATGCTTCATTATTATGCATTAAAAAACAAAGGAGCTTATAAGTTATTACTTCGAACACTTGAAAAGTTTACAAAACCTAATTTAAGCATAGATTATAGAATTATATTTAAATATTCCATTAGCTTCCTAATCGAAGAATATTTTACGGCTAACACGCACACCCAAATTTAAAGTCAACAAAGGCAAAGATTTTTCTTAACAACAACTTTATTATATATTATCCTGGTTTATTCGGACTATTTTGTCCAAAGTCAAAGTAATTATTTTCGCATACATAACGAACACATTGTAGTAAAACATTTCGTTCATGTCTTATATCGGTCTCAAGTAGTTTTTCCAACATCGTGTTTTGTTTACGCAGGCGAGCCTTTCGGTAATCCAAACCATATTTTCGTTTTGCCAAAACTTTTTGCTTTAAGATAGTTTTGGGTTGTTCTTCTAATTTACTTCGTTTAGCTGCAGGCTCATCGGTCGCAAAAGATGTTGGAGCTGTATTCGATTTAGAAGACAAATCGTTAGATGCTCGTTCTATTGGCACTTCTTCTGGACCTTCATCAGAAGAATTTCCATTAACATTCGATGGTACATTTTTAATTGGCGTAGTTTGTGGCTGGTCTATTGCAATTTCCTTTAAATCAAAGTCTCTTGCATCTAGAAGAGACGATGTTTCTAGTATAAGTTCTCGAAACTGGGTATCATTTGTTAGGTTATCCTTAACATCGTCCTGGGTAATACCAGAACTGTTAAATTTATTTGTAATTGTCTCTTCATTATCTATAGCTTCCATTTGATTATCAACATTTGTACTATTGTTAACATTACGCTTATCTTCATTAACTAATTTGCTATTCTCTTGTTCTGTTTGCTGACCTTCTTTATCCACGACATTCTCTTCCTCTGACTCATCTTCATCATCATCATCTGACCCATACATTCCCACTAAACCAAATAACGCATTACTCTTTGCCGCTTTCTTTTTATCACTGAAGTGTTCATAATCTTTTAACTGGGATGTGCCACAAAACATTTTTATTCCACAACGTTCAGTATGATTACCTTCTTCATTTTGTTCCTTCTCTAAATTCTTTGCATTCTCTTTACGACCTATTGTAGTCTTGTCTGAATTTTTTACATTTTGTTTCTGTTTATTTTTCCGATTTCTTTTGTTATTTTTATTATTAATTTTGTTATCCTCCCTGGGAGTTTTCATTTCATTTTGGTTTTTATCTTGAGGTTGCGCCCTCCTTCTGTCGTTTGTCTTACCAAAACGACTTTTATTGGCATCTAAACGTTCCCCGCGTTTTTGTTTTTGCTCTTGGGCTTTTCGCTTTAGCAAAACATTCGCCAAAGTGGGATAACGTTTTCGTCTCTCCTCTCGCCAAGCGGCTATTTCCTCTGGTGTGCTAAGTTTTTTGAATTTTTCAAATAAACCAGAAGTGTGCAAAGCACTTACATGCTTATCCATAACGGAAGGATGTCCCTTAAACGTACATCCAGCCACTGGGCATTTTTCATGCTGGGCTCTGTGACGTTTTAGATCATCTAGTGAATGGAATTCCAATTCACATGGTTCACAATATTGCTTCTCTGGTGGATCAGTTACGGTTTGTTGTTCCTGCTGGCGATTCTCATAAGATTGTTGCGGTAGATATCTGGCGGGAACTGTCGCTCCATGTTTGCCATACATGGGTGGAGGTTGTTTCTCACGTGGTAATAACGACATGCCCGAGGGTGTAAGAAAGTGCGGCTTTGCTTTACAGGCATCTTTTATGTTTTTACTAAAGTTTGGTGGTGGTAAAGCAAACTTAAATGGTTTATCCATTACAAAGTAATTGCTTTTTTATTTCGAGTTATGAAAGGCTTATTTATAAGCATGGCACTAATTGTTTTCATTTTGTCTTTTAATATTGCCGTATTGGTAATACCACATCAATGCAAAATTTCGCTTGGCTAATGGCAACCTTTGACGGTTTGAATAAATTTTGAAATGATTATTTACCTATTTAATGAAGGGAATGTATTTAAAATCTGAATTTGATCGAGGATCTTTTAAAAGTATTATAGTGGAATCCCAAATATGAGAGTATTTGATATAAATTTGTTAAAGTATGAAGTGCATCTTTGGGGCTTTCTTTATAGAAGTTGGTTCTATTTTCCAGGCAACGGCGCTTTTCCGGGAATGAATTTCGTCGAGAATAAGATGGTGATCTATGTATAGTCAGTTCTTACCTATGGCTGAAGGGATTGCATTCTTCTTCTTAACCTAATATAATTTTGTACAAGAAGAAAACTTTCAGTACATAAAAACAGATTTGATTTTTGCTTTTAAAAAATTTAAAGAACTATATTTAAAAAAAGTTTAAGCCCTTCTTATTAAAATTAATAGTGAAGGAAAGAACTTCAATAAAAATTTCATTATTTTCAAGTTTAGAAACCTATTTGCAGAGTGTAATAATAATAGTAACCGATTAAATACTAATTATTTATAGTGTCAGGGTTGACTCTTCAACAAAACATTTCGATCTGGCATCCCTGAACTGTAACGAATGGCAACACTATGTGTCATTTATTCGTTTTGTTGTCAAATTTGCGGCATTCTGTTCTTTTTTTTAACGTGCTACGGTGGTGTTCACACGTGTTTTACGATAGCCATTTGCATTTTCTTAATTTAAAAGTTTATAAATAAAATAAAAATAGAAACTAATAAATATGGCTGACGTTGTAGAAAAACATACCGAAGAGGCTGTTAAAGAAACTCCTGCTGATGAAGTAAAATCTGAAGAGCCAGTGGTTGCCAAAGAAGAAGATGCCGAAAAAAATGGCTCTGTCATCAGCGACGACAACGACATGAAAATTATCCGACAGGTTGAATATTACTTCGGCGATGCCAATTTAAATCGTGATAAATTCCTTTTGGAGCAAATTGGCAAAGATGAAGAAGGTTGGGTGCCCATCAGTGTTCTTTTGACTTTCAAACGTTTGGCTGCCCTCAGCACAGACTCGAATATTATTGCCGATGCTTTGATGAAGTCTGACAGTGGTTTGTTGGAGATAAGCGAAGATAAATTGAAAATCAGACGTCATCCTGAGAAACCAATTCCAGAACACAATGAAGAGAGACGCAAGGAAATTATGTCTCGTACTGCCTACGTTAAGGGTTTCCCATTGAATTCAGACATCGATACTTTGCTAAAGTACTTTGCTGACTTTGAAAAGGTCGGCCATGTCAATATGCGTAAATATTTGGATAAACCCACTAAAACTTATAAATTCAAGGGTAGTGTTTTCGTTACTTTCGAAACTAAAGAACAAGCTGAGAAATTTATTGAAAAGACTGAGGTGAGTAATAAGTAATTAAATTATTTTTTTCTGTACGTATTTTCATAATATCATAAAATAGGAAGAGGGGGATTCTCCCATAGTAAACGTCATTCTGGATTAAATTCCGCATAAAACATTAACATGAAGTTTCCGAATTTTCCTGTCTTTTTTTTTTGTTTCTGTACATACTCACTCCCAAAGAAATAAAATTTATTCAAAAGTTAATGGTTCTCCCGTCAATTATCGGCAGTAGAGATTAGAATCTATCGTTTGACCAGGTTGTAGAAGTTCATAATAAATAATTTACTTTGAATCGCATCACAGCCAGCATTACCTTTCTTTACCTGGCTTTGTTAGCGTTAGCGAAGCTTCGCGTCCATGAGCTCTTTGGCTAAAACGAGATCTACTTTCTATTGTTTATTTATGGGTTGGAAATTCGGTTCATTAAACTTTTTACTCTTAAGTTATGTGGCACTCAAACATTGATTCCATCAACCAACAAGCTTTGCGCCGCTTTCAACAAGACCATGAGCTTCCACTGGAAAACACTGCAATTATATATAGGCAGCCTATACTAAAGTCTAATGATAGAACCCTTAATATACATTTCACATTCAGTTTATACTGCCCAATATTTTAAAGCCATCGCTATATGCCTCAAGCGCTCCAGCGGTAATCATCGGTTATCAGACTTTTTACTTCGAGAAAATATAAAATTCTTGATGAAAGATAGGACTGTTCAGAAGACTTCATGTTTTCTTTTGTTAAATGTATAGATTTTTACCCTTTAATAGAATAGTTTTTAAATTTTCTCTTTTTCTACTTTATAGCCTGAGTACAATAACAATAAATTGATTGTTAAGTGGCAAGAAAAGTATTTGGAAGAGAAACGTGAAGAACAAAAATCAAAATCCAATAAAAAGAAGGAGAAAAAAGAAAAGGAAGAAGAAGCAGCATTTGTATTGCCAAAACGCTCAGTATTACACTTTGAAGGTTGCAACGAAGAGGTCACCCGTGAACTTATACGTGAAGCTGTTGAGAAAATTTCCTCAGACTTTGAAATTGCCTACATTGATTTCAGTAAAGGTGACAAAGTCGGTCATTTACGTTTCACCGAAGAAGATACAGCTGGTAAATTTTTGGAAAAATTAGAAGATAAAAAGGTATGTTAAATCTGCAAAATAATTTAAATCTCATAGTTAAACTTTTTTGTTGTTTCTTTAGCTTAAAATCAACGATAACACCTCTTTGGAAGTGCGAACATTAGATGAAGAAGAGGAAAAAGCATTCCTTGATAAGGCTGTCGAAAACATGAAGAATCGCCGCAATCACTGCAATCAAAAGAAAGGTGGCCACCATCATCATGGTCGTAAACGTCGTGGTGGCAATAATGATCGCAGCGATGGCAAGAAAACCAAAACTGTTGATGAATAGATTCTCAATTGATTTGAACCCACCACTTACTTTTCACATAACACTCCTAATATTTATACAGAAAAACAAAAAACAAACAAAAAAAGAAATTTCTATGCAACATAGAAAGTCTAAAACAAACAAAAAAGTTAACAAATATGTTTTATATTTTTTGAAAAAAGTTTTTATCATTAGTTTTTAATTTAACAAACCAAGAGCTGTTTTTACATCATTTTTCTCTTAAAACTTATTTACTCGATGAATAATATTTGATGTATTTCTTTTTTAAATTATGTTTCTCTTTATTTAATGCAACGATTTTTTGTAAAAGTTGTTAAAAACAAAAGCAAAATCCAAAAGATCTTGAAAGATCTTTTTTATACTTGTATAATAAATAATAATACTTTTAGATATAAGAAGTTTCAAACAATTTATATACATACTACGTTTTAATTTAAAATAACGAAAACAAAAGATTTCAAAGAAAAAAAATAAACAAATCAATATTTTGAAAAAAAAAAGAAACCAGTGATGTGATTTTGTAATGCTCTGCTCTGGCTAAAATGGATTGGTAAACCATGCAGTCGACCAAATATGGTATTTATTTTAGGGCATTAATTAAAACAGTCTGTTTCCATGTTTATTTATTTACTTTCAAGTTTTATTGCTTAAATTGCTGTTGGTTTTTAATGTTTATTTTTCATTTTTTTTTTTAAAGGGATATTATTTAATAATATATACTATACATATGTATATGTATATATGTATTATGTATAGTATTTCTATATATTTAAGATATTTGTGGTTTTTGTTTTCAACAATGTATTTTTCTTTTTTTTAATTTAAACTTTTTGTTTTTTTATTTTGGGTTTTTTTTGGGTTTAAATTAATTTATTTATAACATTAGTAATTATTATGATTTGTGTGTATTAATTTTATGGTTTCGTATTTTTTGTTTTTTAAATAAGGTTTTGGTATAATTATATTAATAGTAATGTTATTAATTAATTTAATTAATTTTTTTTTGTTGTTATTTTTCTTTTCAGCCAAACATATACGTACAAATTATTAACATTGAATTACAAATATATTTATAGAGAGAGTTTTTTTTTAGAACGAAAAAGAAAATGTTGGAATAATAAAAACCAGTACATATTATAAAAAATTGTGAAATTAAATTAATTATAAATAAACTTAAATTATATTTTTGAATGAATGAATGGTTAATGGTAATGAAAATAATTTACAAAAAACTTAAAGCGCAAATAATAAAAATTATAAATGATAAGCTTAAACTATGCTTTTATTTTTTAGGCAACATTTAAAATAGTTTAAAAAAATTAAATTTTGGTTGATGGAAGATAGAAAGTTTTGGAAAATTTGAAAAGTAAACTTAAATTTGTAAAACTTATTCTTAAAGAAGGTCGTTTTTGTTATACTACCGCTTACATAAATAAGATAATTTGCCAATTAATCAATCACCACTTGCTTAGGTAATCAGATATTAGCAAATTTCCTTTTCTTTTTTGTTTGTTTTATAAATAGTAAAAAAAACGTAAATAATTTATAAATATAACTTAACATTAATTAATTATAATTAGTACTTAAACTAAAACAAAAACTAAGACAAAAAAAAAGTTCCATAGGTAAAGTAAAGTAAAATAAAACATACACATTTGAAGTCCTTGAAACAATTTTATAACATTGAAGAGAAAACAGTTGGTTTTTAACGAATACAAAAATGAAAATTTTCGTTTTTCTTTTTTTTTTTTTAACAATTTAAAGCGTTTCCTTTTTTGTTTGCCAAACATGTGCGCACGTTACAGAAAATAATTACAAACGAAAATATTTTTGTTTTTCAATTTTGAACACAAAATCATTAATTTAAAATTAATTTTAAAGCATATAATGGTTTTATATTATAATAATAATCAAGTTTATCATATTAAAGAATTCTTTTCTCTCAAATAAGTTGCAACTATTATTAGTTATTGGCTCAATAATATCATTCAATGACAATAGACAATACAAACAGTCACACATACGATTTATTATTGTAATTACAACAAGGTTTTTAGTTTTTTTTTTGTTTGTTTGTTAAACACAGAGACACTTAAAGGTACAAATATTGTAAGTTTAACATACTTTACATACTACATTTAATAGGTTTTTGTTTTTGTGTTTTAAACATTTTCATTGTAAACCATTACAGACAGGGTTTAACTACCGCTACCTACTCTTTCTTGCTTTCTTTAGCTAAAAAAAACACTCCAGGTATAGTTGTTATTCAATTCCAAAAAAAAAAAAAAAACAATTCGTTTCTAAAGCCTATAGTCAGTACGATACTTTTAAACGCTTAACATATTCTGCTCTACCAGCATTTGTATTTAATATCCTACTGTTTTGATCAGTTAGCCTTCTCCTTATTTCCATACAGGCGATAAATCTAAAGTGAGATTCTTTAAGGTGCGATTGCGTGCCGAAGAACGTTTTTGTTTGGCCGATCTGGAAATTTCCATAACTAAGCCACGGCAGTCATTACAAACGGGCACCAGCTCACCGCGCATTCTTTCCTGATCCTGACTCAGTTGAGTACCTGACGAGGACAGTGTATAGGCCCTAGAGAATTTTGTTCTGAAACATCCACAAAAAATAAAAATCAATCAAGAAATCTGTTATGTATTCTTAAATTTCCAAAAACTCACTTTCTATCCAAGGTACTGCTATTGGAATGTGGTCTGGAAGCCGGACTATGTACAGGTAAACTGCGTGGTCCTTCCATGCTGCGTGACATTATGCTGAAATGCCTGTTATTGGCTGTTGCCTGCTGATTCTCTTTACAATTGTAACCACCATTGGCCACACTGGTCGGCTGTCTCTGTTGATTATGCGAGTGATAAGCGGTGGTACCCGATGTATAAGACATCGTCATAGCGGTAGTATCATGTATTGCCTCTACTGCTTGTCCAGCAGCAGCAGCAGCAGCAGAATCAACATCAACATCGCCAGCCAAAATGCCCGGTGTGCTCATATTTGATCTTTGGTGTTTGGGAGACGATGGTGCACTGCCTACCGAATTGCGTGCCTGTCACAATAAAACAAATAAAATTCACAATAAAAGTTCATAAATTTAATTCAACAATTCGTTTTTAATCTTACCTTACGCTCTGCCTCTGAACCCATAAGTCTCTCTATTAACGATTTCGGAAAAGTTTCATCCAATATATTACCCGTCGAAGAGGAATGCATATAACGGGCATGATGTGAAGGTGAAGGCGTACTCGAACCCGCCGGGCTGGCCAATAGCGAAGGGGATATTAAGACAAGCGGTACATTACGGAAATGTTCCGATGGTATGCGCATTTTTGTATAACATTTCGAGCAAACGGTACGTTGACATATCTTACACTGTATACCCCAGGGACCAAATATTGAGAATCGCGTTCGCAGGCATAAAAAACAGATTTTACGCTTTTCCACATCCTCCTTGACACGTATACCCACGGGAAGACCTTCCAATTCGGCTTTGGTCATAACCGAACGAATGTGTACAATCTCTTCCAACGTTAAGGACAGACGATCATCGCCACGTTCGTTCCAGGTCTTCTCATCCATAAAGGATTTGTTCCACGGGCCAACCGAGGATGAAGAATTGCTTACTTTATTGGTGCTGCCCCCCTCATTGCTAGGACTTTGCTGCTGCTGGTACTTCTGTTGATCCTGTTGCTGATTGTAATCATTGTGTAGCTTTAACAAAAAAAAAAAAAAAGAAATTCCGGGTTATAAACATTCTGTTCAAAAGAATTTTAAATTTTCTTTCAACTCACCTGCTTAGCTGTGCTCACATTATCTGCGCCAACACTATTTCCATGCACATCCGACTGTCGTGAACTGGGCCGCGACGGCGGCATCGATTGTGCCTCATCGAAATTACTTTGACAACCGACAATAGTATGACGTCGAGCGGAGACTCGCCGTGATTCACATTGTGTGGCCAAATCGTAAGCTAGTGTGAATAGAATAGATTGAGGAGGAATCATTAAAATTTCTTCTGGCTGTGTTGGCAGTAAAATTCTTAATATTTTTTCTTTGTATCTAAATCTGTATGTATGTAAATATTGTATATAAATGATGATGTAAATAATATATTTTCTTTGGCTGTTACTTTAAATGCATTTCTAAAAATTTCCCTTAAATTTGAAAATTTTAAATATAAGTTTGGATTAAAAAATGCATGCGACTTAAGACAGTTGATACGTTTGATTATTGGCAAATAATAATCGAAAAAAAAAAATAAAAAGAAAACAAAAATTGATATGACAGTTAATTAACACACAACACGGGTGGTGTGAGAAGGTAGATTGTAATCCTGATTAAAGGATTGTAATGACATATTAATTAACTTCAGTAGGTAGTAGTGAGAAACTTTCGCAGTTTAATTTCCATATTTTTCAAGAGGCAGGGAATTAGAAGCTTCTTAAGTAGATTATTTGGAGGGAATTGAACGAAATCATGAGTTGGCAGTAGTTTGAGGGAATGGATTATACGATTTGTAGTTGAGTACTATAGCCAGTAAGGCTATAGCCACCTCTATTATAATAATAAAAAATGTTCTAGATTTTCAAACCGACAAATTAATTTTTTTTGCAAAATAGCATGAAAGGAGTCTATCTGAAGTTAACCAGGCCGACATTTGTAAATGGTGTCGGTGCTCTAATAAGCCAAACAAACTAGCTACTAGACTACGATGACTTCATCATCTTCACAACGAAATTAAGTACGATATGAGAAAAAATCGCAGTAGTATAGGGTAGTGTGTTGGCTTATAAGACGTGAGTTGTCGGTTAAGCCCAGGTCAGATATCTCCAACAAAAATATTTCTTCGGCAGCGTCCTCTCAGAGATATCTGGCAAAAAATTGCCAAGAAAAGTTTCTCAAAAATCTGTCGTTTGGAATCGACCTTAAATTGCAAGTCCTATTAGTCACGTATAAAATTAACACACGCAACAAAAGTGGCGTGAGAAGCTAGGTCGTAATTCTGACTAAAAGGTTGTAATGACCAATTATGTACGTATGTGTATAATAAAAACTCACTAAAGTTTTTTAGATTCTTAATTTCTCACGGTGCATCTGTTATTCGATCACTTATACAATGAAAGTTTTATTTGTGGGAGTCTCTACTTTAAAATAATCGAAATGTAATAAACTAAATGAGGTCTATAAGCACTACACTAATATTTTCGGATGCCAAGCTAGTGTTTAGATGCCTTAAGCAAAGAAAACCAACCGGTGTCCATTTTATTTCTTTCTTTCACCCTCTGTTGTAAATCAAACGCAGGTATTAAATGCGAGCAATACCTTGCCTGTTTCGTATATTTTAGGAAATTTTTGGAAATGCCAGGAAAATGTTAATTTAGAATACGTATTTATAGCGTATGTATGTTTTAAATAAATATCATGCAAATGTTAAAGTTTTCTATGCAAATTTGTTATTCTACTGACCCAACAACCACTCAAAAAAAAAATTGTTAAGTATGTGTGAGTAATGACGTAATAATGATATTAAAAGGCAGCTGAAAACAAAAACAAATTTTCTACGTAATAAAAACAGACGGCAATATATAACGTGATTGGCAAGTTATATGAGAGATAACGAGAAGAAGAAAAAAAGGACTTCATTTTAAGAAAAATTACCCAAAGCACATGTATGTCTCATATACAAATTAGCATACATACATACATATATACACGCAATTTAAGGAGAGTCATCATTTAAAACAAAGAATGAAAGAGATCCAGTGTGAGTTCAATATATGGTTGTAGTTGTTGTTTTTTTTTTTAGGTAGAAATTAATGATTTTATTTAGAATTTTTGAAAATGAATGTATGGAAGCAATGGTCATATATAGTATGTATGTAGATATGTAGTAGACAACAAAGAAATTGACAGGCACAGTAACAACACTTTCAAGTATACACAGTAGAAAGACAGACAACATACAACATGTATATGAAAAGAGAGAGCACAATTAATATACAATAAAGAGAAGAGGAGTAAGAGAAATTAATGTTGTCCTTTATGACACACATACACACACACATACACACACATATATATGCACGTATATAATAAAAATGAGTTTTGATTGATTTGTATGGTCATTTTCATAAAATCTTAATTTTATAAACCTTATGATTTTGATTATTACAGTTTTGTTGGCATATTTACATTCTAGGGCGTTGTCAAAGAAGCGATGATAATCGTCATGGCTATAGGGATCCTCTATTTATCGGAGCCATCGCGCGCACGTAATTGTAGTAGTGGTAGTAGTAATAGTTGTTATAATTAGTACAGTAGTGGTGGTAGTAGAGAAAGTAGTAAATTTTATAGTAGTAGTAGTATTGCCATTTGGTTTTTAAAAAATTTTGTTTTTTTTTTAATTTGTTTTTAAAAAAATTATAATTTTTTTTTGTTATTATTATTGTATTATAATAAACCACATTTGGTAATTAGCAAAGAAACAAAACAACTACTAAAATTTTATTATGGAAGATGTAAATCAAGGAAAGTAGCAATTAAAATTTTTGTTTAAAACATGCATATTGTTTCCAGTTTCTTAATATTATTTTTTTTTATTATTTTCTTTTTATTTTGTTAAGGACTAGCTTTACGATAGTATGTATATTTTTTTTTGTTCAAAAAGCTTTTTTATTTTTAAATAAATATTTGTTTAAATGTTAGGAGAGGAGGAAAAACTACATTAAATTTTTACAAACTACCAAGCAAACACCCACATTAAATACCTTTGAAAAAAAAGGAAAGAAAAAAAAGTGAAACAAAAAATATAAAAAGAAAAATTAATCAAATAAAAACAAAACAAAATATAGAAATAAAAAAATAAATTTAACAATAACTATTGAAGTAAAATATTACCAAAAACAACAATTATAATCATAAACAATACAGTGGTAAACAAAATATAATTAATCACAAGGGCTGATTGTCTGATGATCTACAGTCTTAAATTTAAAAGCTAAAGTTTTAAAGCGTTTGGTTTCATCTTCAGTTGACCACAAACTTGACGTGCCGTTTCGGAGTTTTAAATGCCAGTATTTAACATAAATTCGAGGCTTGAAATTTTAACGCGGTCTTACAAGTTCTAGAACTTGTTTGTTTGATTTGTTATTGTTATAAATTCTGTTTTTGTTATTGTATGGATTCCTACGAATGCGGAATTGCAAATATAATTAATGAAAAATTTTACGGCATATTTCAATTGATACAAATTTGTTATCAGTTTTATTACACCATCACCTCACTACAAAGCTGAAACTTTACATTGTTTAGTATAACCCTGTTGCTACGTCACATTTTTCCTTACTGACAACGTTATCTTGCGCTCTATTTATAATAAATTAACATTCGGTCTGGCAAATTCTAGAACATACTGTTGATTTGTTATTGTTTTCTTCTATATTGTTTTGTTGTCATGTCGTTGTTATTGATTCCTTTCCGATCTATTTACACTAAATTTTGATTCGATCTGGCAAGTTCTAGAACTTACTGTTGATTTCTTATTCTTATTCCTTCTATATAGTATGACTTCGTTATAGTAATTTACTGTTATTTAGTTATTATTTGTTTTTCCTATTCTCGCCTCATGTTTCTAGCATAATCTTTCAATATTTATTTTGTCTCCCTTAGCAATATTAAATTATAGGGCTGTTGTGATAAAAATTTGTATGCGACCACTATGAGGTGATTTGATGTCGTAAGTATATCCTTGAGGTCCATTTTCGTTATCCATGGATTTCACTACGATTCTGTGCTGGACACAAAGAACTGAAGAATAAAATTGATACTTTTGAGCTATTAGACCGTCATAATCTGTCGTAAAATTGTTTCTTTAGTTTTTATATGTTCAGTCAGCCAATAAATTGCTTTTAAAATCTGCTTTTGAACAGAATTTTAAATTGAATTTTGTTTACCACAGTATAATAAATTCTTTAACTAAGAAATATTTCTATTAAAACTATAATTACTGGTTAAATAAGAAAATAAAGAAAACAACCTGTTACATAAACAATATATAATACGTTACGAAAACATTACTACATAATACTTATTACAAACCATAATATTATATTGTATTTATAATACATTCTCTCTTTAATAGAATTAAAACAGAATAAATAAACTTTAACGCATACATAAATGTAAAATAAATATTTATTTTTATAACAGGACAATAATACTTACTTGTACGACGCGTTACACGTGTCGTTGTGGGCTGTTGGTATGTGCTATGCATATTTGTATTATTGTTGTTGTTGTTGTTATTATTATTACAACATTTGAGTCCTCTGGACGCAGCCACAGTGTCACTCATCATATAGCCACCAATAGGATATGGTGGCATTTTTGGTTGTGAACAAACGCCAATATTATGACCACCACCACCACTAATGGTCGTTGAAACTGACGAGGATGTGGAGGCGAATGAAGGCTCATCGAAACAATTATCATCATCCTAGAGGGTGGAATATAAAAACCAGAATATTTAAAATGTGTAGAGAGAAAATATATACAATGTAGACAAATTTAAAAAGAGAAGAGATATTTATCAATGGTTTTCAAGCCACCAGGTGTTAAATATCTTTCATTGCAAGAGTTTTTTTATTACATGAAAGGATTGCATATTTACGAACATTGATCGTTTAACAAGACAACGGACCACCTCAACGGACCGTGCGGTGGCTTGTTCCTGAAAATCTCATATACATATTTATATGGTATTGGTCTTTAGACGGAGAGCACTTTCATATGTGGTCGATCGGTCTCTCTCTCTCTCTCTCTGTCTCTCTTTTTTCCCTACAGTCAATATAGACTCTAGATTAAAAAATATAAATAAAAAAACACTTCGTGGGTAGGCAAAATTATAGTCAACATAATCTGAAATTGAAAAAATCCTCGGAAAGTGTTACAAATGTGGTCGGGCCTGTGCCTCTTAGAAATGTACGCACTGCTGGCACTAGTGTGGCATCCCTAAATGTGCAAGTGTCCATGACAGTTCGAATTCAGCATTATTATTGTTGTATTTTATAATTTATTGCTTTACCAACAATTTTTTCTTTTCTTTAAATGTCATTCATTTAACATTTTTCCCAGGCCGTAACAGTTTTCAAAAGAACACTTAATTACAGTTCATCCTTAGAAGTGTAAATTTTAAATATTTACATTCTCAGGCATACATAGTATCAATGACGTCAATTATACGCCTCCAATTTTCTCTCGCTTGCATACAACAAAAAGCAAAAAGAAAAAAAAAAACAAATAAAGCAAAACATAGGCAACTGGTAGGCAGTGTACTTAGTTGAGAGCCTGTGCAATATAAAATGCGTTCGTCTGTTTAAATCAGTGTTTAACATTACATAGCACAATTGTGCAGAGAGAATTCACACATATTGCTGCTTATGCTCTTTTATTTAGTAATTAAACTTTAAATCGCTTTCAATATCCTACTGTCAAAATTATAAAATTAAACTTGCTTCTTTGTTTGTTTACTGTATATTATTTATTATTGTTGTTGGTTTTTTCAATACACTCTTCATTTGTAAACAATAACATACGACACGAATGGGACGATAATGCGTAATTATTTTTCTCAATTAAAAGGTTTAATTGATTTAAATTTCAACAGTGATGATATTGTATTTAAAGAAGACAAGGGATTTCTACATCAAGTAGACATACTTATAACGCTATAGAAACTGGACTTTCCTTTCCTTAGAGGTTAGATAAGAGACGGTCAAAAAAAAAAGATAAGAGACGGAGAAAAAAAATGATTTTTTGCATGGAGGATTGCTCAGCAAATATGTTTTATTGGTTAATCGTTCGATTAGAGCTAATAAATCCGATATAAATTTATAGATTTTACATCTTTCGTGGGTGGCAATATTATTTACTATCCTTACTTGTGCTTGTGAAATTTTAAGAGCGATGAGGAATCTGGTTAAATTTTTAACAGCCATTTTTCTGTAAAGACTTTATTTTCGTTCGATATTAAATACTAGGAGGTCATGGTTTGTGAAATAACATTGAAAAATTTCCGGACACAATTAGAAATAGTTAGAAACGTTGATAACCAATTACGACTTTTCGAGAAAATTCAAAATGTTCATTTCGAGAGAAACTAGGCTTACAAAACACAAGTGCGTCATTGCTCAATCATCAATGTTTTGAAAAGTATGTATGATCGAGTATGATTGCTGGTTCAAAAGTGACAGAGAGCTTGCCGCTCTGTCTATCTACAACCTCTACAGTATTCGAGTCATTGCAATATTCAAGTATTTCCTTCACTTTACTTATATTAGCCGTTGTTGGTGTAAATTCTCAATTCTTACCTTAAATTTCTCTGAGTTCTGAACATAATTTAGGATTTAACTTGATTTCTTGATTTGTCTTTTAATGGATTTTTGCTTAAAATTGTTTTTGAATTTGAAAAAATATCTTGAATTTAAGAAGCATACGTTAAATTTATTTCCATACACCCAATAAATAATACGGGGTACTAACGAATTTGCAATAAGCCGTTGTTAACTGGAATATATACACACAATCATATATTTAATAGAACGAACATTATATAATAATTTCGAACACTTTTAGTTTTTATATCGAATCTAGTGCGGTAATAAATTTCATTTATACCACATTAATCCATTAATTAATCCATTAATTAATTTAATTAATGGAAAATAATGAAAATAATGTAAAATGATAATAAATTTTGATAAAATTTACCTGCAACAATGATAAATCAACTTTGATTAGACGTTGTTTTGAACGTGACGATGTAGACGAAGACGATGATGTTGTGCCTGTTGCTGATGCTGGTGGTGGTTCCATATTCTCTTGTAACTTATAGGAGTCACGCAGTTTGTTGCTGTGAGTTTGTTGATGGTGATGCTGATACTGATTGTATTGATGATGATGATGATGAAGCTGATGCTGCTGTTGTGCAGTCATTGATGTTGATGTTGATGTTGCAGTTGTTGTTGTCGAAGGAGGAAGCACTGAAAAGAAAAAACAGAAACAAAAGTGCATAAATTTTTTAAATTCAAAAAAAAAAAAAAAATATTTGCAATTGCGAAAAGAAAGATGAACACTGCCATGAATGAATTCAAATTGTAAATCATTGTAGATTATATAATCATCAAATCAGAGCGTTTGATTTTAATGGCATTATACAATATATTTATTGTATTTGTTTTTAAAACAGGGTACTCCAATAAATTAGTTAAATTGAAATTAAAGTTAAAGCTTCAGGTCTGTATTGTATTTAAATATCTATCTTTTAGAGTAAGACCTGTCCCTTATACCTTCTACAGTATCTTCTAGCTTTCGATTATTATTTCTAGAAGGACAAGATTTTCAGAAGAATGTAGAAAATATGTTGTCACTTAGTTACATAAATTTCTTTAATCTCTGGTATAAGTGGCATCATTCTCTTTAAAGACACTCGAAGGTATTTATTTATTGAGTAAAACAGTTATAACGTAAGATGACTGCGATTTTCTCAACGACATCTATAAAAATACGTAGGACGTTGAATTTCTTGAGTTGCCTTAATGTTAAGCTTCTTTAACTTCTTTACCTTTTTGTTTTTTGTTTAGTTTATACTTCAGCATTGAAAAGCGCACTAAAGCCTGTACCAAGACGTCTAATGTTACGGCAAGTACCAGCGAAAGAGAGAGAGACATTTATGGTGATTGTAAAGCTCACATGCATCAATCTTATGACATACCTCGGTTGGACTTTTGTATCATAAAAACATACTTCTTCAAAGAGTAATGCGTATTATAACTCCTACCCGCAGAAATTTTCTTGGACAAGGCTTTGTTAGTTGGGCCGTGATCAATTCTTAATAGAGGTAGAGTTAAAAAGATTATCAACATTTTAAATGCCCGTTTTGTTCAGTATGGACCATCTGATATGAAATCAGTCCTAACTCCGGCAATTCTCGAGACGGTATATGGCCGAAGAAGAATAAAAGCTTGAGTAGCATATTTAGAGTAATTAACGGTAAGAGAACTACGCGGAATAAGTTACTTTGAAATAGAATAAGAAAAAAAAAAAAACACTTTCAGTGTAAATACTTTGTATTAAAGATGTTACCAATGATTTATGTGTCATAAAATATTTCTTGGACTTATTTTTATAACATAATTTAATCATGTATGACACAAATACAGTTACGTTGATAAATTACTTTTTTTTTTTTCGATGATAATAAAACAAATACTTGCGCATACAGTTTTTGAATTTTTTATAAACAGTGACAACAAATAGCAAGGGAAAATATGAAGGAAAAAAGTCATACAGCCTTTCATATGTTCACCCACTGTAGTAAACATAATATGTCATCCTCATTCTATGCTATGGTGTGTCATAATACACCTGGTCTTTTTTCAACTCCATTGCATTTGCTGTTTAACTCCCAGCCAACCTAACCAACCAGCCATTAAATAGTAGATTTTGCTTTTCCATAGTGAACTGAAGTTAAAGCCATAAAAAAATGAGCCCAAAAACAGTAAGAAAGAAAAAACATGGAAAAATACACCCAGAGCTGCTTCAAAAAAACTAGTTTTTCTTTTGAAACATTTTCATTTTTTCATTTACTTGTGGGAAAATATTGTGTTACTTTCTTATAAATTTTCATTCATTTTATTTTAATTTTTTTGTTGTTATTTTTATTCTTTTTATACAAGACTGTGAAGTAAGTTGTGGAACATAATTTTTTTTTGTGACTGTAATTATTATTTCATTTCATTTTTGTTTGCTTTTAATATAATTAAGAGGGCTACGAGTGGAGTGTATCCCCCTGCTACAATGAAGTCATAATTTCAACATTTATCGGCTCAGAAAACAGAAAAAAAAAATTAAGTCGATAAGACAACATAATAATGATGTGAGGATGGGAAAAACATTTTATTGCTTAAGGGATTGATAAGAGGAAAATTCATCACTTTTATTTGGTGAAATACGGGCCAAATAGGAAATTTATAGAAAAGTTTGTTACTTTAAGATTTTCAACTGTAGATGTTGATTAAGATATAATTTAATACGATGGCGGTCACAAAATTAATCAATTTGCCATAAATTTCGATTGTTTTTTTTACAGTTTTAAAGTAAATCATAATAAAACAAAGAAAAATATTTTTAAAATCAATGAAACGGTGTTTGTTGGATAGAAAATTTTATGGCGTAAATTTTTTAATAAGATTTCGTTCATGTGGCTGGCTTTCAATGCTAGCGCCATTTGGACCATCAATTTTTAAAAACTTCTACAGCATATGCGGCCTCTAATGTTGCTTTCCTGGTATTCAATTGAATACAGTATGGTACCTAAATGGATTGGATTATTACATAAATTTACATTTTTATTGACAGTTTGGGCTATAATAGGCAAACTTTAATCTCCTTATAATTGAAAAAGATCACTGATGGCATTTGAAGAATCCAGAAAAATTCTTTTTACGACTAGACTGGGATATCGCATTTCTACTTTATGTTAACTGACGATAAATTCTATGGCTTTCCGTATTCCCTATTCTATTTAGTCTTTAAAACAACCGGAAGAAATTAAAATTCTTCTACTTTTAAAGGGTTTCCCTTTAAAATCACTTTTCGAAAAACTTCTTAATTGTTGCTTAATTAGTCATGTTACTTACTACATATTCACAGATAAGTAGTCATGTGTGTAGTAACAGAGACGCTTAACAACATTAACTTGTTTTAGTTGTTTTGATTTGACGTTGAGGTGAGTAAGTTTAATTAAATTCTTTCTTCTTATGTTGTTGTTGGATATGTTTGAATATTATTTCAGAAGCAGCATGAAATTAATACACAAGAAAAGATTAAATATTATAAATCCTCTATAATCGGTGTAATACGAAATAATATGTTATGTTTAATGGAGCTTAACAAAGGCATGAGTAATGAAGAGGCAAGCATATAGTAGCGGAATTAATAACCACAAACCGGTCACCACAATTTAAAACTGTAATACATTTTAGCCGCCATTCATGTCATCAGACATCGTTTATACACATTAACACCTTGAAAGTAATAAAGCACATACCGAAAAGAAACCAAAACAAAGACTGAAGATTACAAAACCACCCTAAAATTCCAAGGAAATATGGAGCCGTAATTGAACCGCAAAAGTAAAACAAGTATGTGGTCGGTCAACTTAAATAAACAACAACAACTTAAATACAAACGCTTAACGAATGACCAACTATAAGCCCAGCAAAAAAGAATAGAATACAAAAGAATACGGGGAAATATTTAGAAAATCATGCATGAATGAAGAAAGAAAAGAGGAGGATGTGGAAAAAGCGGTTAAAACAAGTAGAAAATTATACCCCGTAGTACGCTGGTCAGTCATTTGATTTATTTTGCAAATATTAAATTTTCTTCTATAGGAAGCAAATAGTGCGTGTGAAATATACCGTGAAAATGTTCGTTTTTCATTCATTGGAAAATATTGTTGTCAACCATCATATTACCAGGAAAGAAATGGAAAATATAATCTGAATAGGAAAAAAAGAAATTGAAAGTAGAAAAGCATTCTTCAAATTGAATTTAAAAGTATAATTAAATGATAAATGAAGAGTACTTAATAACTTTCTATGTATGTACGATGAACGTGTGTGTTATGCTTTTGAAGCAATATAAATTTGCATAGCGCTGTATACCAGAAGTGTAAAGGAATTCGTTAATGGAATTCATTTTAAAATTAATAAAAGTAATCATTTGCTCAGGCTTAAATGTATATTTCAAAACAATTTTTTACTAAACCGCTTCTTAGAATGTTAAAAACACTTCCTAAAATGATGGCTTCCACTGTAATTCTGGTTCAACAAATTTAATCTATTTAGGATGGAATAAATAATACTCTAAACTATGGCACATGCAAGCAAACCACCACTGGATTTTCAAGTGATCTCTAAAGATTAAGTATAACCCGTGTAGGGTCGGCTTTGACGTAGCCCTACAAAAAGCCGAATGGAATGGAATCGCTTGATTTTGATAATGCCAAAATGTGAAATTATTCTTTCTGGAATTTTGTGGCTTGTGACGCCGTTTTGTCGAAACCACATACCGCCCAGCTTATAAATAATTAATTGCAGGGAAGGAAACAGCCGGGAAGTCCTACATAGGTATTAAAGGAGATTACTTTTTAAAAAATACGGCTCAATGGCTTAAATAAACACTTTTTTGGATGCATGAAATGCGTTATTCATGTTTACTACTGGGTATTCTTAGTTCCATATGCTACAATTTCTTCTGTTGATTAAATTACCGAGAAATCACCAAACAAGCCAACGCTTTTTATAACGAAAAAACTTGTAACATTCTAATCTTGATTCTGATTACTTATTTTCTTTTCAAAAATTCTTCAAACCTGTATAGATGCGTTGCATATTGTTGTAACAATCTTGTCTTTAAAGATATACAAATTAAGTTTTAATTCTTTTAAAACTCTGTGTATTAATTACGAACTCAACTCGTACAATATGGTTGTTTGTTTTAATTATTTTTCATACTTTATAACCCACAGAGGAGGAAGGACAAAAAAAGGTCTT
>QOCX01000278.1:92753-149265 GCA_005959815.1 Sarcophaga bullata | reverse complement strand
AAAAAAAAAAAAGAAACGCATAACAAGCAAGAAACCCCAGTACCCCAGAAAATATTGTAATTCATTTACCTGAACGAGGTTTTGGCGTAGGTGCAGCCGTCGCATTAGAATTGCGTGGCCGAGGTGCTGCTCTGGGAGTTGGCAGCGGTTCTTGATTGCAAAATAATGAGGCATCACTGGCCTCATCTACACAATCGGAAGCACGTGTTGGTGTTGGTTTAGACGATGACGACGATGACGTTTTATGCGAAGACACTTTATAACCGGTGGTTGTGGTCATTTTAAATGTATTCCTATAATTTTTTCTTTGTTGTGCATTTGACACTTGCGGATTCATGGAAAACGTTTGTTTGTAAACAATGTGTGGTGGTTGGTTTGGTGTATTAAACAAAGAAAATCGAATATTTTTCTAACGTTTTTACAAAGTTTTACTTGAAAGGTTGATTAGTCATGCCATGTTGTTCTTAATGTTTTAAGAATATAAAGGCTTTAAAATAAACAATAACACTTTGCTTTGGCTTTAATTTGTTGAACAAATATGGAAATTCGTTTGAACCTAAATAAAATGTGGAGTTTCACTTTCACAACGTTCCTGACTGTGTTGCTTCTTCTTCGTTGTTTTTCTTTATACGCGTTTGTTTGTTTTCCTTAATGACACACATGACATTTCTTGCTACTGTTTTTGGTATAATTTTCACAGCTTTTTGTTGTTTTTGTTTTAATTCTTATTACACTTAAATTTTTTACGACTATTTTTCGCTTTCCTTTTTCACTCTCTTATCGATCGAAAAGAAAAACTTGTGAATGCATTTAGGAGAAGGACACACTCGTGTTAAATATTTTAAGAAAATCAAAAAAAAGAACAAATTATTGTTGTACGTGTTATGAGTACGAACGCGTATGTATAATTTAAACACAATTTTCTTTGGTTTTCAATTATTTACAAACTTTGCTAACTAAAGATATATTTATTAACGATATTTTTTTAAATTATTTAATAAATACCATTTAATATAAATTATTTCTCTTTAGAACTTTTCTATTTAATTTGATTTTTTTTCTTTTTTTCCTATTTAAATTATGTCAACTTTTTACTACAATCAGTTTACAACTGAGTATATGGCAACGCAAAGTTTGTTGTTTTAAACAGACACAGTGAGACTTATAATGTGTTTTATATTCCAAGTGTTTCGGTGGTTTGTTTACTATAACGGTTATGCGCTTGTGTGGTAAACAAAACACACACATAATAGAGAGATGGTGAGTAAAAAAGAAAGAGAGTAAAAGCTTTCAAAGAAATTAGCACAGCATTGAAAAGCGGACATTGTTTATTTTGTGTGCACATGTATGCATGTGTGTGTGTATGTGTAATTAGTGCTTTTGTTTTCTTGTTGTGTTTCCTAAATAGGGTGACAAAACTTGAAAGCACTGGGTGAGGTGGTAGATTAAAAAGAGTTCGTTCGTTCAATCAACCATCATACCACCATGATGATAGGTTCAAATATTTTTGTTACCGCGTCCGGGTTGTATAAATAAAAATCAAAAACACCCTTAAAAAGAATCAGAAATGACTGTTCTGTAGACTCCTAATAAAATTTGTGCTGGCTCAATTAATATGGGCGAAAAATAAGGAAGAGGATGAATGATAACCCTCTCAGACCCACGGCTAATCTTTTCCACCCGCAGTACTTAATTGTTTCTTCATATGACGAGTTTTAAAGTGCATTGAGCTTCGATGTGTTGTGAGTTGGGAAGTTATGAAAACAATTTTGTTATTCACCAAAAGAGAAGTCAACAAAAATTGACGATATTATCGACATGAATATACCAACTTATTAGCAGCACATTGTAAATAATGAACATATATGGTTTATGTCTGGGATAAGTAAATTCCAATCCAATAAGCAAAGTCGTTGGATTGGAGAAACCCAACACAAGTTGTAATACGAATTATAGAAGGTGGAGATCTAGGCTACATCCTTTGCTGGGTGGTGTACAGAATTTTCAATACGGGTTAATTTCATATTTTCTGTCTTTTGTAAGTTTTCAACTGTAACTGGTAGATTTGTTTTAAAGCTGCCGTATCAACAGCACAGGTTATTTAATTTTAAACATCAAACAACGGAAAATGTTTAATTAAGATTTATTAAAAGCATATTTCTCATGCATATTTTCTACGAGTAAGTAATTCATTTGAGAATTGCACATTTCACACTATTACTACATAGGTTATTAGGCATTGTGAACCTTTAAAGCAACATTCTGTGCCGGGAATTCTAAATTATTTCACTTTTTACTATGGGATAAAAAGCCAACGTCAATTGGTGAACAAAACTGTTTGAGAAGACTGGAGATGCTAAAGGCTAGTATCATCAAATCTATAAAATCAAGAATTTTGCAAAATCCGCTTCGCAAACAAAATAGCATGACCGTGGGAGGTGAATACTCCTCAAAAGCCCATGACTTCAAACGCAGTACTGGACATTTATTGACTGCAAATTTAAAAAAAAAAAATTTAAACGTCTTTTGCTTAAGTACACTGATAATTTGCACAGAAACATTTTATTTATCGATGAACAAATTTGTTGTAGCTTTAGTGGCCAATGGTTTATTGAACTTTAATCTTAAATTGTTAAAAATGCTGCTTTTTACGATTCTAAAGTATGTGAAAGGAGTTTATGAAAGGTATTTCAACGCTTTTAATACAGAAATTATTTACTTTTTATTATGCCTGCCTTGCCTGTTAGCGTAACTTTCTTTTTTTATTTCATTGAATTTTCATTACTGAACTTCGCATTTAATAATTTGTTTTATTAAGTAAAAAATTTGTTGTAATTTGTTTAAAACTGACACCTTCAATGTCATGGTTTTGCTTGATGCATGATGTAAGCGTTGAGTTCAAATGGAATTTTTTTTTATTTTCAAATTAATATTTGAAATATAACTGACATTTAACGGTGCATTTTGTTACGGTTTTATTATTATTATTTTTTTTTATTCAAAAACAATTTATTTATTTTGCACATGACATCACTTTTATGGTTCTACTAGTTTAACAACAGCAACAACAACGTTTATTTTTGTTATTATTTTTCTTGCTTTTTGCGGAAGCCTTTAAAAAAGTTGATTTTTGTTTTTGTGTTTTTTTTTTGCTCGTAATTTTTCAAGGTGCATTGTTTAAATAACAGTTTTTAAAGTTACAACTTGAATAATTATTTAAAAAAACAATAACAAGAAAAAAATGGATTTGTTTGTTTCTCTCTGTAGGCAACTGATGTCAATTGCTGATAAAAGACTTAAATTTTCTTTTGCATTATTTCTCTTTTCTTTCTTTATTTCTGTGATGTGATGCATTTCAATTCATTTTCACACCTTGAATTTGTATGCGCAGGCGCCCAATGAAATGCTTTAATAGCAGTGGTGGCTGGCAGGCAGGCAGGCAGTCAGCCTTACTTTGGTGGGAGTCGAAACTCTTAAATAATTTGCGAAATGGAAAAATGAAGTAAAATTTCCCTCCTTAAGCCCATTGTGTTTGGTTTAAAACAGATTTTTACATGATTTTTCGTTTTCCTTTTAAATAAAAGCCGGTCTTTCTTTCTTACGCCGATATGAGTAAAACAGAAAAAAAAATTTTCCAATTTGCCATTAAGCCATCCATTGTAATTATTTGCCTTAAAGAGTTTAAAGTGTTTGAACTCTTTTAATGCAAACTCATTACAAATTATGAAATTAAAAAAAAAAAAAAAAAAAAAAAAAAAAAAAAAAAAAAAAAAAAAAAACTAGGATTCTTAAAGCTTGTCGTTTCTCAGATTTGTTTTTTTTTTTATTATTTTCTTAACATTTAATATGGCTTTCATTAGCATTTCCTCTCCTTCATTTTACCATGTTCACTTTATTGAAGAAAAAATAAAAAAAAAAAATAAAACATATCGGAAACAACCTTGTTTCCATGGCTGAGAAGAACAGTTGGAAACAAATTTTCTTTCATTTTTTCCCTAATCTAAGCAAAGTAAATTATAAAATGCTTATTTAGATTAACAATCATGATTGCTGATGCCATTATCGGAAAGTATAGAGTAAAAGAATCTTGAAAATAACAAAAGGAAAACTATTTTTAAGCTCTGTCAACTCTGAGCCCATAATCTCCTCAAAAAGTTGATCTCAATAAGTACGAATAGACTTGAGGGCAGTTAGTTTCGATAATTTCTGAGAGTTTTACGATGAGGCGATTAAATTTTTAAGTAAATTATAAACGAATATTTTGTAATGATGGTGTTGTATCTCATCAAAAAATCTCTGTAGAAAATTGTTTGTTATGAATGTATTAGTTTCTAAAAGACGAAATATTAATACAATTACTGAATATTTATCCTGGAAACATGAAAAAGAACAAGAAACTCGAACAATAACAAAGTAACGAAGAAAGCTGATGACTAAGACTACCAAAAATAGAACATAATAACATATCAACCGTAAGGTTCTAGAAGTTGTCAGACCAAACATGAATCATTGAGTATAAACTTAGAAAATAACAATAATTTTATAATTGGCGACATTATACAAGAATTGAGAAATGTTGACACATAAGCAGGTTTCTCGTTGCTAGGGAACTAGGCCGAAATCAACTATTTGAAACCTAGAAACCGAGATACATAAGGAAACTTGATGGTCGTGTACCACATGAATTAAAAGGGAGAAACTTGGAAATGAAAAAAGGATTACATACGAAAATATGTCAAACAGATCATGGACGATGGATGGTGAAGCTTCACAAAGAATGACTAAAGCAGAATTGACACCGAGAAAGACATTGGCCGAAGTGTCTGAAGGAATTATTCTCTATGAGCTTTTATAATCTGGTCAAAGAATAATCTGGTCAAAGAATTCTTACTTCTTACAATCTCAATGCGATTGAAGCAGATAATTCAGTTAAAACGGCCAAAGTTGTATGTAAAAGTGAGTAAAATTTGAAACTATT
This sequence comes from Sarcophaga bullata, assembly GCA_005959815.1. NCBI lineage: Eukaryota > Metazoa > Arthropoda > Insecta > Diptera > Sarcophagidae > Sarcophaga > Sarcophaga bullata. The sequence goes on along the minus strand of QOCX01000278.1, from coordinate 144,287 downwards.
CCAGTTTTTTTATTATTAATTTGACTAATTAACGGTACATTATAAAAAAACTCAATATGAATAAAAAATTGTTTTTTTTATATAAAAAAAAAAAATGAAATAAAAATTATTTGAATATCAGTTGAATATTGTTTTTGTATTTACTTACGTCGATCTTTTAGGCGGGGAAGCGTTGGTGATGGTATATGTTTAAGCGTACGCCCCTTACGTATCGAATCCATTAATTGTTCTCTAGGCGAGGGTGTGCGCTTAATCGGCGGGGGCAATTTACGTTCAGATGCCTAAAAAATTAAAAAAAAAAACGATTTAAAGAAAATAATTTAAAATTTAATAAATTTCTATACGCAATACCAACCTTTTTCAAGGGAGGCCTTGATCGTATAAACTCTAATATTAAAGCATGAGCATCTTTTTTAACACGCGGCGGTATATCACCATTAACCATCACTTTACGTAGTTGATATTTTCTACAAATTAATAAAAAATAAATTTAAATTACAATGAATTTACAAAGAAATTACAAAGAAAACAGAAAATATGAGAATATTTTTTTTTACCTTGATCGTATATCCTCCATGAGTATCTCATATGGTGTTAATTCGTATTCAGTTGGCGCCCTTTCATAGTTGGCCTTCTTTAAACGTACGCCCCGTCGCAGCTCATCGATGACTTGAACCCAAAAACGTGCCTGGAATACAAAAGTGACATAATTTCTGTATTAAATTATGTGCCACAAGGATTTCTTTGAGTAGATAGATAGTTTAGTTGTATACAAAATATATGAGAAAAAAGAAGTTTTTTTTTAAAGCAATTTTTTATTTTTTTTTATTTTGCTATTGAGAGTTTGAACTAAAAAGCATGCATCATAGGTTTCAGTATTTATAACCTACTTGCACTGTTCTCCATATTTCCAGTTCTTCCTAGGAAAGTAGGTGAAGGAAGTGTTTTTTTTTTGGTTTTAAGGGTAAAAGTGTTTAGTTTTAAAATATAAAATAAAAAAGAAAATATATGAAGAGGATAATTTAAAATTAAATATTTAATCGTTAAATTCTCTTTAGAAATTCAAAAATTTCTTCTAATAATTATATCGATAAAATAATCGATAAAGTATCGAAAACAATTTTAATAAATAAAATTCAATTTCCATTTGGGTGGATAACATGCAATGCAACTTAAGTCTTAAGTGTTAAGTTGTCGTACGCTACTAGGTAGTTTGTTCAAGCCTCAGTTCTGACATATCAAAACGTAGGTGCTGTGAGAAACTAGGTTGTAGTCCCGAGAAATTATTCTTTTTGCAAAAAAGAATGCCTATCCAGTACTCGAAATTCGTTTCTCTGCAACTTATCTTCAAATCATGCAGTGAGCTGCTGAGGTCAATTAAATGAGGCTTGTTGAGGAGAGCAATATTGATTTTCAGTTAGGAGGCGGGGAAGTTCCAAAAAACACGCAAACTTATTGACCTGATTTTGTAATAACCTGCTTGTAAGCATCAATTGCCTGAGGCTTACTTAATTCTACTTCTATTAGGAGCCTATGCCTGTATATTGAGCTCATACCAAAAAAACGTTTTTCTTTCTTTTTTTTTAATGCTTCACCAGAACAACAACAAAGTAAAACTCTGCAGTGATATTGTTGCTAAATTTACCACTAAAAATTATGTCTGGTTTGAGCAAGAAAGAAAAAAAGCCTTATTTAGGCAACTTTTATTGTTAAGGTTTGTGGCTAAACTTCAAACGATTTTCAAACAACAACAATAACAACAGTATCTCAAAACAGAGACAACAACAATAAAAGATACCTGTTGCCATTGTTTAGATGCTCCGTCTGTCTTTTTTATGTTTTCTAAGCGGATACACACAAATGATGATGATTATCGTTAAAAACAATTTCATCATCATCATCATTATCACGATTATCGTCATTGGTATCACGATTATGATTATAATGTGAAAAGAAAAAACAGAGAAAACAGAAGAAAAAAGTTTGAGAATGATCGTAATAAAATGTTTTGTTGCACACATCAGTTCTGGTTTGTTGAATGTACTCCGCGCGTTGTTGCGTTTTGTATGAAAATTGCTGCTGAAATGTTGAACTTAAAGGCGTTGCCGTCGTACAATAGTAACGATTAAACATTAGCAGCAGCAACAGCAACAACAGCGACAAACAACACCAACAAGCATATATAAACTGATAGACAAGCGGCTATAGTATGGAGAGATAGACAAACGTGCCGACTGACGACGATGGAAGAATAATAGAAGTGCGGCAGCCAGCCAAGTTGATGCGTTTAACGCTTTTGTTGCAAGCAAAAGATTTAACGGCAAATTGTTTGCTGTCCATAAACGGTTGCCGGTTTTGTGTTTATTTGTTACAGAAGCTGTACGTTTATAATGTATTATTAGATGCAGAACATTAAATGAATTGATTCTTCCTCAAATAGTGGTTTTCATTATGAGAGTTCTCTTCAGATAATAAAGAAATCGATCCAATAAGTTGGCTCATCTTACGGAAAGCTTTCTCATACTTAAGAGATCCTTCAAAATTGAAACATATGAGATGCCTGTAGCCTCTCTAATCTTCGCACTGTTAATCTTCGGTCGGCCTTTAACTTTAGCTAAAATTATCAGTAGAATCAAAAATAAAGACCAGCAGGTTCCTCTTTAAGGCCTTCGTTCAATTATAATTCTTTCGATTACAAAGAAAATCCAGAGGTAATAAGATTTCTCCCAATGGACTATACGACATGGGAAATCACTTTCGATCTTATAATAAGATTTTATAATGAGAATACCCGGTAGATTCTATTCCCCACCCAGTGAATGTCATTTAAGAACTCACTGAAGGGTCCAGATCATACGACAAAGTCAGTCAGTTCGAAACAATAAAGCGTTCATTAGATCCCTAGAGTGTGTAATGTCCAATAGAGCGGCATATAATAAAAATTTCAATGAATTCATACTTGAGATTGGAATTCTTTTAAAAAGAGGTAAGCGAATGATTTTCTAAAGACTTTACCTGTTTGCAAAGGAAAGATGGAATAATGAAGACGTTTGTTTAAGGCACACACAAATCTTGTCCTTGTGATGAATAAAATTTGCTTTGGAACTAATCAGAATCCATCTTAGGAATCTGATAACACTGACTCCTGGCTATACACCTCCAGAGACTAGGAATAACTGACAACGATTTGTGAAAAATCTGTAATGACGGTGAAGGAGAGGAGACCACAGAACAACTTTCCTATCATTTTCAGATACTAGCCAAAAGCACATACATACATTCATAATTGGTCATTACAACTCTTCAGTCAGGATTACGATCTAGCTTTTTACACCGCTTATGTTGTGTGTGTAAATTTTATAAATGAGTGGTTGGACTTACTTACTTCGACTCCGAAGGACAACTTTTTGATAAACTTTTCATGGCAGTTTTATTTACTCTTCAGACTTTTTGCCAGAAATCTGCTGAGAGGAAGTTGTCAGAGAAATATTTTTTCATATTTCGTTTTGTTATAGACGTCTGACCTTTGGTTTGTACCGTGGCCGCACGTCTAATAAGCCAATCCACTATCTACCAGACTACGGCGACTATTAGACAAAGGAATTTGAAACAAATCCAAACTTTCATAAAATTATCAGCATAAGCAGCGGAGATGCCAGTTAGGATTAATAGTTGAATGATAGCAATACAAGGATACATTATAGGACCCAAATAAGCTCCGCTATTTGAGGAGGCTATCAAAATTATTCTAACCTAACCTAAAAGGGTTTGTCGTCAATTTATGTCAAGAATTTGCAATAATAGATACAAGACTGAGTGTGAACCATGATTAATTCTTACTTTTACAAACTGCTTTTGATTTTTAATTTCTTGAATTATTGTTTGCCGATCTTTTGTTTTTTTCTTTTTTTTTAATTTTATTTTTATTTCCAATTCAATATGAATATATGTCATATAAATGGAGTGTGTGTAGAGTAGCAGGCAGGCAGGCAGGCAACCTAAGGAGCAGATCACAAAACAACACACTCTGAAATGACTGCTTTTGGGGAAGGAAGAAGAAAAGCAAAACAAACAAAAAATCAGTGTTTTTAAAGCCTTTATTGCCTGGCTTTTACACTTGAAATTGCAATTGTCGGTTTGTCAGTGAATGCAATATGTTTGCGAAGTTTTTCGGTTTAAGTTTCTACGTTTTCTAAATGGATTTATAAAACAGCCCATTATGCGGAAGCTGCTGTTGCATATGCAGCGCATATATAGTAAAGCCGGTGTACTCTGGTTAATGCTACTTTGTTTTCCTTTTTTTTTTGTTTTGCTTCTTCACCCCTCTTATGCTTTTCCGTTTTTCGTTTTCTTTTGTTATTGTTGTTATTATGGCAAATAAATTGGACATTTTATTGGAAAGTAAAAGAAATCATAAATAATAAATAAATTAAATTAAATGAAATGCAATGAAATAAAATAAAAAAAAAGGCAAAGTGAAGCAACGGCAATTGTTTAAAACAAATTAAAAAGTTGGAATACGACTACGGAATATGCATTTGAAAACCACACAGCAGTTATAGCACCTTTTCTTTTCTTTTTTTTTTTTATTATGGTACATTTAATTTAATGGCCATTTGGTCTGGAAATATTCAATATTTTTTGATTTTCAATAGGGCTGCAATGGATGGAAATAATGGAAGTGTGCAAATTACATCATATCCTGAGGTTTGTTAATGCTTCAACATATTGCGGCAGCATCCATCCGCAACAACAAGCGTTTTTTTCTTTTTTTTTTTTTTTGAAAAACACACGTTAATGTGTGTTAAGAGTTGAGATAACATTTGCATTTTAAACAATTGTTTAGGAATCTGCTTCCTGATTATTGCTTCGCTGGCTTCATTTGCCCTTTTTTGCGTGCACGAATCATTAAGATAGTGAAGAAGAAAAAAAAAACACAAAAACATACCAAAACTGAAAACCCAATTGATGTTTTCTTTTCGTTTTTTTTTCTGCTTTTCGTTACATTGTACGGAATAGTCTTTATTATTTCATCTTTATTTGCGTTTTTTTTTCTTTTTTCCATTTCTTTTGGAATCACGTAAAGTTTCATCATCTTTTTAGTTTGGTCTTTAAGCCGAAAATGATGTTACACATGGTTGGCTTCAATTTGGCCATTAAGAAACGTAAGATTACAAAATACAGGATTCATAAAAATAATAGAAAATATGAATTATGAGACAGAAAAATGGCAAAAATATTGAAATAATTCTTCTACAAAAATTAATCGGAAACAAGACACAATCAGAGCTTAAAACCAACAATAGGATTCAGAGTTAAGGTAAACTGCATAGTACACCTGGGTTTTATAAGATAAAACCTAGTAACCAATCGTTCGTTGAAATAAATATCCTTGCAGGCACATCCCAACCTTTCTGATGGTTATTCTGAATATAAATACTTGTCTGGTGTCTTTGTTTGTCAATGAGTAAAGTTTGTATGAGAACAGTGCCTATGCATTCGTATCTAGGAACTCATATGAGAGTTACCGTAAAAGTGGTGTACATCCAATATCGGTGGTGAATATATGATCAATGTACTGTGATTTTGAATTCGCATAGAGACATAATTTTTAGTCGTTATTTCAGTTTAATCTAAGATTTTGAATCCGTCAGTGAATACTTGTTTGTTATTAGATTAGGATTGAACTCAGGTTCAGGTATTATGTAGTCAACTATACCCCAGATTTTGGGTTTTGCTTCTATATCCCAATAAAAAACCGGAAAGAGAAGCCAGAAAGCTTTGAAAGTGTAGAACGATGACCCGAAATTGGAAACAGGATGTTGCGTGTATTTTAATGCTTTGGCTATCGTTTCACTGCAGCGTCATCCAGATTGTCTGGTAAATTCCACTTCCTGGCTAACTTTAACTACCCAAAAGAAAGGACAAACAATCGCGATTTAGGTTCGCAGCAGCACATTTTTTTCCCTCAAGACTAAACATTTACAATGTGGTGTTTGTTCTCACGAGACATTGCCTACTAGGAACACAAGCTTGTTAACTAGGCGCCGCTTTCTGAAGTTTTTGTGGAAACTGTGGCTAGGAGGAGACTTTCGCCGTTAAGCACTTGCACTAACGCTTGCAATTACACTGGGAACTCAATTCTTGAAATCAGCTACAGAACTGCCTGAAGTAAGGATAAAAGGTATAAATCGTTATACAGGAAAGTCTGGCTTGTTTATGTTAGAAGACTCTTAAAAATGGGGAACGATAATTAAAAGGAATGTAGTCTAGTAGGTAGTCTGCTGGCTTATTAGACGTGAGGCCACAGTTCAAATCATAGGTCAGAAACCTCCAGCAAAACGAAATATGAAAAAATATTTCTTCAGCGACTTCCTCTCAGCAGATTTCTAACAAAAATCTGAGAGTAAATAAAATTGCCATGTAAAGTTGCTCAAAAATCAGTTGTTTGGATTTGACTTTAAACTGTAGGTACACACAACATAAGTGGTGTGAGAAGCTGGGTCGTAATCCTGACTAAAGGGTTATAATGACGAATTATGTACGTATGTATGTAGTAACACAATCGTGCTGATAGATTTGCCTACGTCGTAACATCACATAACCTGTGTGGTGACGTCACTTAACCTAAGACGTGTATAACCTCCTGTTCTAAATACAAACAAGCTATTGAATATCGTTGGGAGAAGTGTATAGAGCTGAAAGGAGATTATGATATGTTTGGACCGCCGTTTTACTATACTATTGCACTAAAACTTTAACTATATGTACTTAATAATTGTTTTTTTGCCGCAATAAGCAAGATTTTGTCTAACAATTAATTCAAAACTCCTTTAGTAGCATAAGATTTCTACATATTTCATTATTATTATTCTATATATTTTCTTTTCATCTTCAATAAAATTGGAAAGAAAATTATTCATTTCAAACTTACGCAATTGCTCTGTGAATAGGCCACTTTCCAAAAGTATAAACTTATCATTTCCAAATAAAAATAAAAATAACTGTTTATCAAAAACAAAAAAAAAATTGAATTGAATTGAAAACCGATTTACAATTGAGTTGCGTAAAAAAAAGGTGCTGCATAAAAAACAACAACGAATGGTAAACAAAAATTTGTCATTTATTTTGTCAAAAATCATAAGTAAAGTTGTGCACATAAAGCAAAATCAATAGAAATCTTTTGACTGCAAAACCATGTTGTATGTTTAACATATGAATGAATGAATGAATGAATGAATGAATGACAGGCAGACAGACGAATACTTTAAAAGACATTTTTTAGGCAATTTTTTTATGGGAATTATTATGCGATCCAAACAGTCGAAAAAAAAGACGAGAAACAAAGATTTGTCTGAATGCAAAAGATTTGTTTGAATGCATTTGAAAAACAGTTTGACAAAGGTTTGTGACAGGTTTTTAATTTCGTTTTATATTTTCGAATACGAAATTAAAATTTGAAAGATTTTTTTTTGTGTTTTTTTTTTTGTTTTCTAGACTTGCTGCAATCAAAAGCCAGTCTTTCATGTGTGTCGTAGATTTTGGTACAAAAATAGAAAAACAATATCGGTTGCACATGTTGGCGTAGATAAGCCAGCACTCCGTATGTAGATGGTCTGACACAGCTATGGGCTTGATATGAAATTGTTACTGCTGGTGGCAGTTTCTTTAATGATCAATGAATAATACTGCACACGGCGGCAATGCACTGGCACTGCTCTATACGACGACTCTCTGAAATGCATTTTTGTCTGTAATAATTTGCATAAATTACTTGCTTAGCTTTTGGTTTTTCTCGTTTTTCTTTTTGCCTTTTTGTTGTCTAAAATAAATCTCAACTATTTTGAAAAATTGTTTTCGGTTTTTATAATTTATTTTGAACAAATGCTTTAACAACAAAAACAAAAAAAGGCCTTTTGTTATTGTAATACTTTACTTAAGTGAAACGTTTTTAAGTGGTTGCATCTAAAGCGTTAAAATATATTATAATGAGAATGGATTTGATTTTGAAAGAGATTACAAAATATATTTAAAAAATTGCCAAATTTTTGTTTTCGAAATAAAACTTGAAAATGTTAGAAAAAAAAAAATTATATGCAAGCACGTTGTAATTGTTTAATTTAAAAAAATCATGGAAAATTTGAAGAAAAATCGTATAAAATTAATAATAAAAATTAGAATATAAATATCTAGAGAAGTCTTGTTAAATTTAATTATTTTCTAATCATAATTTGTCTAAAAACAACGTCATTGTCAAGGCTGTTGTATATGGAGCCACAACTATTGACGCAAAGGTGTTAAAATAAATGATAAAAAAAAAATAAAGTAAATAGATAAGAATATATTTTTGATTAAAGAAAATACGAAACATTCGTTCAATTGCAAAAATATAAACGATTGAAGCAAAGAAAAATATGAATAAAAAAAATTTAAAAAAAAAACAAAAACAAAACCTATTAACAAATTAGCAAATATTATGAAAAAAAAATAGAAAAAAATTTGTTGAAGTGGAGGTGAATTGTGGTGTGTTAATTGTATGTTCGTAAACGTATTGTATGCAAACTCCTTGAATAGATTTCGCAATGATTATTCAATTGTTTTTATAATGATTGTCGATCAGCTCCGATTGACTTGTTTAAAAACAGACAACCAACACATAATAGCACTTCAGAATACAATATAATTAATAAACGTCAGTCTATTTATAATTTAAAATAATTTTTTCTACTTTATATTTTCCTTTTTACTAACAACAAAGTTTTTGCAAAACGAATTAATCCCTTAAAATTGTGTAACTTTTTCGTAAAAATCCAAGTCATAAATCATATTCCAAAACTTTAAAAGGTAAGATAAGGGGTCTGTCTACAAGCGTGTGTGTGGCCTACAGGAAAAATAAACTCAATTTTCTTGCATTCGTTTTTTAATGAAATTATAATCAAAACTCACGCATACCCATCCCAGCCAGCCTATAAACTTTAGTATATAAAAATAAATATTTGCTTAGACAATTTTGCGAAATAGTGTATCATTATAAATTATAATTTAAATAATAATCATTTATCTAAACCACAATACAACTTCGCGTAAAATTGAGGAGTGCCTCTTAAGAAAAGAAAAAAAAACAACCACTCCACATTAATAATGGTGGTCATAAACACCCTCTCGTGTGTAATAAAAGATTTTCGTACATCGAAATTATAAAAGAAAACACACACACACAAAAACTATAATAAATATTTGTTAAAGGGACAATAAGAATTATTACTTGAATTACTTACCCAATCATTAAAGCCCAATTTGGCCAATTCTTGCTGGGAAGTTTGTGAATCAGCTTTTAAATGTAAATTATCAGCACCTGTAAGGAGTTAAAAGAATCAAAAATTTTTTTAATAATAATTTCAAATTTATGGGGAGGAAATTTCGTTATTTAGCTACTTACCTTGATTTAAAACTTGTTGCAGAAATATTCGTAATTCCAGAGTTTCTGTAACAAGTGCTCTACACACGGCCTTATAATGCTCTTCAGGTACTGTGGGTTTTATATGATTTTTGCAGGCCTAAAAGGAGTCAGAAAAAAAAACAAATTGAAACAAACAAAAAATAGTAAAAATATGCAATACAATGTGGATAATTGTATCCCCACACGATTGGCCAGCCTTGGAAAACAACAGGCTGTAAACTGTGTAAGCATAAGGATTTTTGAAAACTTGTATTCACCATCGTTTTACTAATTTAGAGAGACTTTTGTTTTTGATTATTAAACAATCTTTGGTTTCGAAATGAAAAACATATGGATGAACTAATTTTACTATATTCTCTAGTGTAGTATGCCACAGTAAGAGCGTCAACAATTATATGCAAAACATTGTATGCAAAACATACAATATTTGCTGATTAATTGTAACATGAGTGTGGTTTTTGGAAAGCCTGCCTGACTGCTGCTCATCAAGTAATTGCTGGCTCTGTCTGCACAACCAGTCAACCCAACAAACAAACAAACAACCAGCCGTACACTTGTTTATTCAAATGTCCACTGTGTATCGTTTGTCTGGACTTGTTTGTATCAATAAATGAAAATTGAAAAATTACACTCTCATGATTAAATAATTGCTGCTGCATCATACACACATGCATACAAATATTATAAAGACGTTATGCCACATTTTCCATCAACTTGTTCTTCTTCTTCTTGGTTTTTTTTTTTAATTTTGCATGCACTAAGTGACGTTGAGTTACACTGTGTAACTTTATTATAAATTTTACAGGCATGTGTAACTTGACAAGGTAATGTATGAATTTAAAAAAAAAAAAAAAAAAAAAAAAAAAAAAAAAAAAAATGGTTTTCTTTTTTTTCTTCACACTTAAGTGATATTTTTCATATTTTTATGGCATTTTTCTGTATTGTTTGTGGTTTTCATATGCATATTATATGCAGGCGAGAAAAGTCCACCTTCCCAGTCATCCCATCAAATAAATGCTCATCATTTGCTGCTTTAGCTACAGCTTTACTGTCATCATCCTCATCATCATTTCTTGGAGTTTTTCTTTCTTATTGTAATTGATAGTGGGAAAACAATTTTTTTTTCTATTAAATTTATCCATAACTTGGCTAGTGATTTAAGATGTCACTTGAGCTAATGATGATGATGGGAGACATGATAATAAAAGAAAAAAAAATCGTTCAGTGGTTTAAAATTTTTCCATAAAAACCGAAAGAAAAAAAAAAACAAATTACACAGAAATTACTTAATAAGTGTAAAATTACCATAATTTTTATAATATTTGTCGTCTATTTAATTTAAGCTTTTGATACACCTGATATGTACCGTATCATAGAGTTTTTCCATCTCTCCCCACTGTGTCATTCATTCGTTACGTTAATACGTAATTTTAATGCAAGAATGATTTTCTTACGGTAAATGAAAATATTTTTTTTTTTCAAATTCTTTTATTACATGCCACAGCAGCGACTCAATTGTTTTAATAATTCCATCAAGACGACGTGAATGATATCTGACTGGAATGCAACAAATTGGAAAAATGACAATTTTAAAGATTGAATTTCAGATAAAAGGTTTCATTTCATCTGTCTGTACAGATATATACGTAAAATTATTCTAAATAATGTGTTACTGTAGAATGCAATAGTATTTCTAAATAAATTATCATTATTGCACTTGTGCCAGCGAAGTTTCTTCTAAAACTAGCTGAAGTTATGGGAATAAGCTAATGACGGCGTCAACAAATACAACAACCAAAAAATATGAGGGCTTGGTTCTCTCTTTACAGATAAAAAGTTTTGCTACCCTATTGTTTGGTTTCATTAGACAACTTTTGCTAACTAAGCAGGTAATGGGTCTCCCGTAGCAGGTTCTAGAATTACAGGTTTGCCATCTAACCTGGTTTAGAAAGAAAGTCTTCTTTGATTATATATATATATGGTCGCTCTGGCACTGTATAACAGCATAAGAAAATTCTGTAACGAGTCTGGAGGTTTTCTTAGTTTTACGAATTAAAACTATGATGAAAATTTGTTTATCTTCTGCAGCACATTAAATTAAGAATGCTTGGGTTATTAGTCAAGCACTTCTCTGAAATTAGTTTTCGTAGATTTTGATACTTTTAGGCAATGACAGAACCACGGTATTAGATCGGCCATTCATTTAACTGCCAAGACTTGATTAGTGGATATAAACCAAATAAGATATTGGAGATGCTTTTTTACAGTTTTAAGGACCTCAACGACTAAAAACTATTTTTTAATCAAATTTCGTAAGGGAAGCGATATCAAAACATGACTGCTTTAGAAACAAGCTGACAATTTTTTTTTATTTTTTACCACTGTCCGATTATGAAAAAGGAAAATGAGAGAAATCTACATCGAACAAAACTCTTTTCCCTTATAACCTGCAGATGATATATAGGCTACTGGGATATTGCGTTGTTTTATTTTTTTTAGTGACAAAAAATAGAAACAAATTACGTTAATAATGATTTAATAAATTATAGTATTATAGAGTAAAGTAATACAACTATAAAAGGAAAACTAAAAGCGAAACCTGTAAATTAATGAAATTCAACCAACCGACAAACATGTCATTTAAATTAACACTTAAAAAAGAGAGAGACAGAAAAAAAAAATACAAAACAAATGTGGCACTTACACGAGCAATACACTCGCGTTTTAATCCGTAAATAAGTCATACTTAAATAAATACAATATATTTGAAAATAAATTGAAATAAATACGAAAAACACTGGGATTCAATGTCAAGTTCAAAACAAAATTATGAAAATCGCTAGTAAAACAAATAAAAAATAAATAAATTAAAAGCAGACAGCATTAGCAACCCTCTCTTGTAGGCAAAATAGTTTTTTTTTTCTTAAATTGAAATTTAAAACACTTTAAATTGAATGATAACATAATAACATAGAAGGAAGGGTAAAAAACAATGTGACATATTAAGATGTGACAGTTTAAGTTTAGTTTTAGTAATATTTACCTCTAATACATAATCGAATTCTTTGGTTTCATCATGTTCATCATCCCAACGCTTGTAGCCCTCGTCAATGCCTTCATCAATACAGTCATCATCGGTTTCTGGAAAATATCAAAAGTGAAAAGCCAATAAAACAATCATTTTTTTTAATTATTTAAATAAAATTTTTATGACTTGAACAACTAACAGACTGCTGTTTGCAGTTGCAACTTGCTGTGTAATTAAAATAAATGATAATAAAAATTTTAAATCTTTATTTTGTTGGGGAATGTCCCAACATATTTGCAAAAGAGAGAAAGAAAAGTCCGTCTTAAGCTCATTGAACTATGGTTTCTTATTTATGTAATTGTAATTTTTGTTGTTTTTGTTTTATCTCTTTTCATAATGTTTTCTTTAAAATAATAATTAATGTTGAAATCGTGATATTTTTATAAAAAATTTTTTTTTACATTTCATAGTTGGGAAACCTACCATCTTCAGTCATGTGGGTAATGAGTTCTTCCAATTCTTGGGACATTTGACACTGTTCATCTTCGTGCAAATTGTAATCCAAGGCATTGTACACAATGACAGCAACATTGCGGAGTATCTGTAAAACAAAAGAGGCAGATAACAAAATTAAATTAAAGTTTTAATTAAAAATTTAGACATAAAATATTAAGGATATTCATTTAAATTCAAAGTTAAATTCTTTTCATAAATAATAAACGAGCTTTAAAAAAATTACGATACTTTAATATCTTAGATTATCAAATTAGTACCCAAAATAGTACCAATACTTTTAAATTGTCAAAAAAACATCAATTTAAAGTTGAAAATGTGTTTTATGATTTTTATAAAAAATGGTACCAAAATAGTACCAAATTTCATAAAAATATTCGTACTAAATATTACTCTAATAGTATTAATTATTATAAAAAGTACTTTTTTGCATATACCATCAAAATACTACATATTTTTATAAAAGAAATGTCCGCAATAAATACTGGCTGCATAGTAGTAATACTTCACAGATAGTTTGCAAGTCAAAGAAGAAGGTACGTGTTCAGATTGGTGGATGTCTTATCTAAATACTGTTAGATGGTAGCCAATTCTCGCCGGATGGAAATACGGTTTACGATTGTTGTCGTAGTTTTAATGCAAAAGAGGGCAAAATAGTTGAAAGGTATCATGGTGGTTACTCAACCCCTCATAGCCTGCGACAAAGTGTCTTTAGAACCTGGGTTTGTTCAATATATAACGAGGATGTGCAGATGACGTCATAAACGAATGTTCTGAACATGAAGTTAATGTCTCTACAAATAAAACAATTCAAGAAGTTCATAAAATTGAGTTGGTCGATAGGAGATAGTGAGAAGTAAGGAAGTTGGAAGGCAGACGAACTCAAAAATGACATGCAGGTTTCAATTTTGAATGATCAGTTACGTATGAGAAAGGTTTTTGCGCGAGTAACAAATAAGCAGGAGAGTTCGGCATTCTTCAATGGTAATATGGACGAATTTTTGCGCCCATTTTTACAACCATGGACGAAATAGAAATCAAACACAGATTTGATGAGGAGTTGAGATATATTTTTTGTTATACCCGTATTCAAAGGTAGACATATCCATGGCAGAAAAACTAAGATTTGGGCTGGGAATTGCCCTCTTATCCACCCCTCCTCTTTAGTTCCGAGTGAATATGTTTTGCATTCCAACCTTAAAAATTAGCTTGGTGGTAAGAAATTGGACTCCAGAAACCAAATAATTTTGGAAAATATTTTTCAATTTAAAAAGTAATTAAGTAATGTTTTATTAACTAACTAATGGTTTCGTTTTCATATTTCCCATAATGTTTTTTACATTTTTACAAAAAATACCCTTCAGTGTACATTTTCTTTAAAAATCTATGAAAAAAAAGTACCCCCTGATTACTCTTATTTCATAAATTGTAATTAAAATCACAAGATTTCATGGGAAATCCCTCGTTGAAATCTTATAAATTCTTTTAGTATTAAATAATAAAAAGAAAAACATATTTAAGAACAAATTGGCAACGAATAAAAAACAAAAAAAAAAAAAAAAGAAAATCGTTCCCATCATTTACGCAATATATCTCTGTCCTGTCCAAGAAATGTTGGCGTAATTTATAGGCGAAAAACGAATAAAAAATGCTTCGAATTGCATGCTTTTCAAACATTATTTAATTCAGTTCAACCAATCCCTTTTTATTCACATATAAACCACAAAAACTTGGCTAAAAAAACACAGGCTTATAACTCAGACAATTTTCCCAGTAACTTAAATTTTTTGTTTTTGATTTTTCTACTTTCCGGGTGAGAGACTCGTAGGTAAAGGAGAAAATATAAATTTTTTTTATGGGGAAGCGTTTTAAACGATTTATGGTGAGGGAAGGAGGAAATTGAGAAGAGAAAAAAATGCTATAAAACAAAGAAAATTTATAAATTAATTGAAATGATTAAATAGATTGATGAAAAACGTGACTGATATAATTAAAATTTTAATTAATTCAATTAAATGGAAAGCAAAATAAATCAATTAAACGAAAAATGTATCCTATGTACAGAGCTAAACAAGGTAATTCGTTGTAATTGTGGAATAAATAGGCAGATCCTACTGTAAACGGTTTAAGAATGATAGCATTACCGTTATGGTTGTTATAATCGGTCTACTATGCAAGTATTTGCCAAGGTTATAAGGAAATTTGAAAAGACTGTAGACTTTACAAACGTTGTCAGGCTTGCGCTCTATAACTATGGTGGTACTGCCAAAAATTTTGCTTCTGTTATGGATTATGTCACGACATGCTCAGCAATAAAGCCTACATTAGGGCTCACTATGGCATATTTTGTAGCTGCATCTATATAGAGTCCACCCACAATAATCAAAGTCGGTTGACTCTCAACAACGCCTTGATTATGGTGGTTGGGTGATAGAGCAATACGTTATCAACAAAAATTTTTTCGAATAAATTTTCCTCATCGTCAAAACTCATTTCTCTGTTTATAGTTATCGCATATAAGGCTTGGAAAACATAAAAGTGCTTATAGGAAAGTTATTTCGTCAGAAAAATTTGACTGTTTAGGGTTCATTATGGTCTGGAAAGGGACGATATTGGGTTTCAACGCGACCATTTTTGGCTTTATTTTTTGATCAAGATCATGCGATTTGACACCGTAAGAGAACTTTTATACGACTACGACAAAGACCATGTCTACGCAGATAATCTCCGTAGGTTGGAACATTTGAAAACCAACATTAGTCAAGTCAGAGCTCAGACACCTTCCGAAATATGCAACGAAAATCGGGACGATATTGGATTTCAATAAGATGGTGCCACTATACATACAACACGACTGTTTTTATTTTATAATAAATTTTCAGGGAGATCATGCGATTTGTACGGCTTCAACAAAGCCTGTCCACGCAGATAATATCCGTACATTGAAGCATTTGAAAACCAACACCGGACACCCTCCGAAATATACGACGAAAATTGCTGCAGTGCTGCAACTATTCCCGTGGAGGTCATCTTTTAAATTATGTATGTTTTATTACCCTATACTTCTGTAAGCTAAACATGGATAACTCTTTCAATTGAATCATAAGCTATTTTGACATCTAAATGCTCTTTCAATAGCGCATGCGATATACACATACATGTATGTATCATTGAAATACTTCTTTTTCTATGTGAAGTATTTTATTTTGTTTTTCTATTTTTTTTTTGAAATTATATTTCAATTGGATAAACATAAACTAAGAACAAATAAATATTATTATCGTGTGTTTTCTTTATTTGCAATTGACATTTAGAAATTCCATTTGCATGCATCCACAACAATACTTGCTCATATCAAATCTCCGTTTCTTTTCTTAAAAAAAGTTAAATAACGCAAGAAAAAACAAAAACAAAAAACAAAAAAGAAAAAAAGAATACCCAACACAATGGCCTACAAATGAAATTAATGAGTAACGAAATAAAAATAATAAAAATATAAACAAAATGTGAATGTAAAAATAAAAAAAAATTATGATTACGATTATCTCAGAATTGAAATAAGAAGCGAAAAAAAAAAACAAAAACAACGAATAATAAAAATAACTAAAGTCCAGCCTGGTATTAACTCACTCTCGGTCGGTCATAATCTCATTCATGTTCGAATGCATTTAAAGTGTAGATTCTTAACGCCACACTGATTGTCTGTCCGCGTTTGTTGCATGTGATGTGTTGATGGTCACCACCATCATCATCATCATCGTCATCGTTTTCAAATAAATTACATTTTGAAAATATACAAAAAAAAAAAAAAAAAAAAATTAAAAAGTAATAAAAAAAAAACTATTGTGTCCGTTGTTGTTGCTTTAAACGAGAAGATGCAAGAAAATATAACTGAAAACAATCAAACAAAAGCAGAATCAAAACGAAAAAAATATAAAAACTCCCCTGGTTTAGTAATGCCTCATGATTACATCATAAATATTTCCACACTAGAGTGATTACTAGTANCTGGCTGTAATACTTCCACTATTTCCTCTCTTTCTCTCACCCTGTTTAGAATTTTTTTTATCTTCATTTGTAATGCACTTGAAGAAATTTTATTTCAATTTCAATTTCAAAAATTTTATCTTCAGTCTTCACTTATTGTAGGAGTAGTTACTTTTAGTCAGGAAGACTACAACTTTGTGAATATATTTTGCAACGATGCTGAGTAATAAGTGTGAATAAGATAATCTGTGTTCGGGTGTGTCTGACACATAAGTTGCCATATGAGCACTTAGCTCCTATGAAATGATACAAAATTAATAAGGGACTCTGAGGGCGCGCTAAATAAGTTTGAATCTTTAAAGGATGCCGGACCAAGTGATAATTTCCCTGCATAAATAGAGTAAATGAGCTTTATAGAAGTGAATTGCCACATCTTTGATGGCTATTATAACGTAATAGTCGGAGAGTTATCCTAACTGTTACTAAGGGAGACATAGGAGATCCCTACATAGATTAAGAACAATATCGAGGTACGCTAACAATATCGCCAATACCTCCTTTCGCGTAACAGAACGTTTCCCAGAGTTGTTCTTAGAAACAGCATAATTTCTATTGTATTTTCGACCGTTAGAATCTGGCCGATCATGACTTTTAATCTCGGCCAATAGTCTATGCTTTTCGAGCATTTCGTTACAAGTGACACCGAGCTAACCTCTACTTTTCCAGGGATATAGTATAGCTCTGGTTAATCTCTTTGTAACTTTTGGCGGAAGTATATTCCTTTGTTCTTAAAACACTTAAAACTTTTGCTGTAAAAACAGACTCTATGTTTAGGCACTAATGGTCACTGGTTTAATAAAGTGAGAAAAGAGCGAGTTCGAATTGTAGACTGGAAATATTTTCTTTGTTAAAAACTGAATAGAAGGACCTAAGAGATCTTAGGATTATAGGGTTCAACAATTTAATTTCTATTTCTTTATATAATGTATTGTATCGCGACTCCCAGTCTAATAATGCGGCTATTGGTTGTAAAACATAATTTCCATTTGTAAATTAGAATCAAAATGTTTGCTGGTTTATCAATACCGGTGTGTTAATTCTTTCATGCTCCCCATTTCATAATGAATATGCGTGTCTGTATGCATAAGTAAGTAAGTCGATCTAAATACATGTTTGACCCATTTATAGATTTCTAACATAGTGGATCCATGATTATTACTGGCTGTTGTTGTATGTTGTTCTTGTTTTACAGACTTTTTTTATCTGTAATACTGTTGTCAACAGCAATATGATGTGGCATATACAACGGGGGATATTACAAACGTATTACAAAAAAAAAACAGAGAAAAAAAATAGAATTGTTGCAAAAAAGAAAAAAACGGGCGGCATAAATGTATGTGGCATGGCACAGTGTATTTATTCAATTATAAATGCAAGTGCAACACAACCGAACCGAACCAAACAACCGAACAGCATAATAATCCAATTTTACCACTTATTTTTACACTGAATGAACACACAACAACAACAACATCATCATCATCATCATCATCATCATCATCATCGTTGTTATATTAAATTGTCATGTTTGTTGCTGTTGCAAACAACATCATATGCACCATGCACCATGCATCATGTCTCGAATACAGTTCATCATTTTAAACCAGCATATGACACACAGAGCAGTCATGTCTTCATAATGAACAGTTGTTGCTGTTGCAGCTTTTGTTTTAATGTGCCACCGTATAATAAAGTAGTTAAAAGCCTAAGCAGCAATTTGCGCATTTCTTTCCTTTTTCGCTTTTTTTTTTGTTAAGACATTGTTGTTGTATGCAACATACTATTTTTATAGTTAATGCTGCCACTAATATTTGTCATCAGGCATTAACGCCCACTCATTCAATTCAATTCAATTCAATTCAATTCGAGTGATTTCGTAAATTTGCCGTTTTTATTTGTAATTAAATTTGATGTTATTGTTGCTGTTGTTGCTCATCATTAGAGACGGTTTTTTCTTTGTTTTTTTTTAATGGGTTCAATTATAATCAGATGATATGCATACTTTTTCTTCTTCTGTTGCCATTATGAATGTTGTTGTTGCAACCTTTTTGTTTTTTCCATAGATTGTTGCACAAAAACTTATGTTGCTGACTGCTAATTCCATGATTATTTGCTTAATGCAACAGCATAATTGCTTGCTGCTTATACGACAATATTGCAACTTTTAGAGCATAAACTGGTTTAACCCTTAAAGAGCTTTTATTAATAAGGTAGGAAACTTATAAATCGTTGTTAATATTGTGTATAGGCATTAATTTCTATATTTTCACAACAAATCTAAACAAAAAGATTTCTCCCCCACTTTAAAGGGATATAGGTTTGATATGGTAGGCAGCAGAAGCGATAAGAGGAACTTTATATTACTCAACCAGATATCATGTCCAATCCAGTGAATTAAGACATAGTATTAATCAATAACATTCAAAGCGTGTTATCTTGTGAGGGGGTCTCTAGAATAATGCTGTCACAGACGCCATTTACATTCAACCCATTTAGTGCCAAAAAGAGTTTAAAGACTGCCGCGCCATCTAATCGGCCCATACTAATAGAATGAGTTGATCGAGTTGCAGTAGCGTTACGTACACACATAAGTGGTCATTACAACCCTTCAGACAGGATTACGACCTAGCTCCTCAAACCACTTATATTGTGTATGTTAATTTTATACATGAGCGGCGGAACCTACAGTTTACAGTCGACTCCGAATGATAGATTTTTGAGAAGCTTTTCATGGTAATTTTATTTACTCTCAAAGTTTTTATCAGAAATCTGCTGATAGGAAGTCGCCGGAAAAATATTTTTTCATATTTAGTATTGTTGGATCTGGGTCCAACCTGGTGTTTGAATCGTGGCATCACATCTAATAAACCAACACACTACCTACTAAACTACGGCGACTTCGTTAACTTTGTTCCAGAAAAATAAATTATAAAAAAAAAAATTTTTTTTTTCAAAAATAATTGTCATGACTAAATTAAGGGTTAAACTTTAATATCGTATGAAATGTACGAGGGCAGTTGTACATAAACTTTGCAAAAATGGCATGTATTCCCTGATCATCAGCTAAATTGCTTGAGCTACTTGAAAGGATGGATATTTTGAATAGTGTTACGCACCCCATATATGGTTACAGTCAAAGAAAAAAATCTACATACACCGCTGTATTTCGACTTTCTCCCCGACTTTTTTTTTGAAGACAAAAACGAATATAAAAAAATACAACCTAGAAATTATTGGAAAAAAAAAGAAAAAAAAAACGTTAGCGAGAAAATATCCTACATAAAACGGTGTATGTAGACTTTTTTCTGTGACTGTATATCGAAAATTCGGAGATGAGAAATTTGTTTACAAGTTAAATGTCGAAATTGATCACTTTGTCGATATGCAATTACGAATAAGATAATGCTTCTATCTTTCCCACAAATGGAACCGAGGGCGAAGACAAGACTGTCTACTACCAAGTTCATGCTGGGTGTTTATTTGATATATAGGAGGAGTGTTCTTTCAATTAACTTTTTAAATTTGAACATAGACAAACCTCTCTCAGGCCATTAGTAAGGCTTTGAGACTTTGCTTACCTATAAAACACTTTTACAGAGGTTGTAGATCGATTGAGAAGGAACAGAGTATTGTCCACTTTATTTGTCACTGTTCGTCTCTGATTTAAGACAGACTTCCCTGAATTGACTTCGACTTTCTCGATATTCTAACAGAGTTATCGGTACTAGATATCGAATTAGTTGCTAAATTCATTCTAAGAAAGTCATTCCTTAAATGCCAAGCCCGGTTGCTGATTGTCAAGATCGATTCATTAGAAGTTGCCAATTAGTTCTGGGGCATCGTTTTAGATGGTGTCATAACCAGCTACGATATGTGTATTCAAGTGTATTTTGATTTAACAGAGGTAACACTTTCTTCTATGCTATCCTTCATATATGATTCAGTTGCCAACAGTAAGCAGGTTTCAATTGAATATCACCAGACAAAATTTATAAACTATTTTGGAACCGCCCTCGTATGTACAACATGTACATACATAAACTTTTTCTTATAAATGAATTATGGTATGGTGGTGGTGGCATTTTATTTTCTTCGTTTGGTTTTAAATTTTTTTTTTTTGCTTTCTTACTTACAAGTTGTAACTGAAGTTTCACATTAGTTTTCTACTACAATTGTTATAATTTTTCTTTTTTTCTTATGTTTTGTTTGTGCAATTTTCCAGTGTTTTTCATTTATATTTTTGACATTTTGCATACGCTATTTTTTTTTTTTATTGTACAATTTGGTTTGTTTTTTCTTTTTTTTTGTTTTTCTTTGTCTTTTTGCCATTTAATGTCGATTTTATTTTGACTGCAAAATATATTTCAAAAATACCATCATAGTACACCATATCATACCAACGTATGATTAGAGCACAGTGTATATTGTCGTTGTCGTTAAAAGTCTCATATGACTGGTGCCTGGCTGCCTGCCTGATGGCCTGATGGTTTAAAAGTGGAGTAAATGGTTGGTAAGTGTTTAAGTCTGGGGACATGGAACGGACTCTGAACTGAAACTGAACTGAATTGAGTGATAGATAGACATGGCTGGGTATTATTTGTTTATTTACATTTAAACTGGGCCTGCTTAAGCAAAGTAACGCTTATTTGTACTGTGTTTCACTGTCTTTGGCTGTCTACAACAATGCAGGTAAGGCAGCCAGCCAGTGAGTTCGCCGTTAAGTGTTGGTTTTTATAACATTTTCTATGACATTTTGTTTTAAGTTTATTAAAAAAACTTTTGTTGTTGTTATTATTATTGTTGTTTTTTGTGTTATTATATTATTGTTTAGTGTTATGTGTTGTTTGTGTTGTTTGTGTTGTTTGTTTATTTCATGTTTATTATTGTTTTTGTATTTTATTTCGTAGCATGTTGGTGGCAGTGCAGATGGAGTTAACTTTGCTTATTTCATTTTTCTTGTAGTTTTTCTTAGTTTTTTTCTTTCTTAGTTTTTCAGTTTTGAATAATACCCTGGGAATGGGGTTAATTTGAGATCTGTATGAACACACAAATAACGAAAAAAAAAACTCATAAAAAATTATCATCATTTGAAACCAAAACTTAAAACAATTTTTAAAAACAATTTATTTTTTTCGTTAAACTAATGGAATCCGTTTCCTTGTAGTACTCCTAGGGGTCTCTATTTAAATATTCTTGGTTTATTTTTTCTCTTCAATTTTTTTTTACGACTACAAGTGTAATATTTGTAGTCGTTTAAGTTTTAACATTTAAAAACTCTTTTTTTAAAAACGATTTTCCCAATAAAAAGATAAAATCGTTGAACATAAAAGTTATGCTTGCTACACGATAAATGCATACCTCAAGTGTTAATTGAATCACTTTAATAGAACGTAACCGTAGCATATGTTGGAATATCTTGAAGGTGGGAAAATAATTTCAAAAACACTGGCGGTTTTTTTATTTGAGATATTAACGGAAAGGTGCAGTTATGGAGACCAAAAATACAAAATTTTCATTGCTTCGCTTGGTGGGAGTATTTAACTAGCAAAACGGTATTCAGTAAACAGGCTTTCGGTTGACTTGTGGACAGTGTGTTGGAAATATGAAAATATTTTTCATTCGTTGACGCCCTCTTAGCAGTATTCTGATAATATCTTTTCAAATATGTCGCTCGATTTCGAATTTAAATTGTTGGGTTTCATCTGGTCATGATATGACATGAAAATTCAGGCTAACTAATCGCTACTAACATAATACTACTAATCGTTACAACCTAGCTTCTCACATCACTTATGTCGTAACTGTTACTTGTATCCATAAGAGGCAGGACCTATAGTTTAACGTCGGCTCCGAACAATAGATTTGAGTTTCAGATAATTTTCATGGCAATTTTATTCACTCTCAGATAGTTTGCCAGAAGACTGCTGAGAGCAAGTCACCAGAACAAATATAGCCTGCTGATAGGGATGTCATTTGTTGTTGCGTAAGAACAATACCCGTCTTTAAATATTCTGCATATAGTGGAGAGGTACCTTGTTTCGTATATAATGCTCTTTCCCGCAAAGTTTATTCTGATGTTAACCCATCTGAGTTCAGGCTGATAAATGATGAAAAGCTGGGATACTTGGACACTTTAATCACTCAAAGTTAGGACAGGAGAAAACAGCAGCTGTGTTTAACCAAACCTAACCTACGATTTAGGTCTTCGCTATGCTTTCGTGTAAATTTGAGTCGAGCCAGAGATGTACGTTGGCAAATAACCGATACAAAACCTATACAAAAGTCATTTAAAGCTAAACGAAGCCTTTCGAGTGCCTACTGATCGGAGAGGACAGCTGCAGGGCAAGATGTTCCTGCTAAACAATGTAAATAGCCGACAAGTAAACTTTTTATTTATTTCAGACCAGACGAGTCTGACACCTATTTCATTATGTGCAGATGAGCAAGTGCGACAAGGACGGCAAGCAGAACAGAAATTGTCACCAGCCAATATATACTCTTGCCTAACGTACAGCCTGTTGGAGGCTGTACTAGGTAGGAGAGTGCGCCCTCTATCCTGTAAATTAACCATACAATTAGCTGGAATATTCCTGTGGTCAGAAGCCCATTTTAGATGAACACAAAACGGCCGCGATCAATGGTCTTTAATCACACAATATTTTTCTTTTAACAAGTAATGCCATTTAAGGACAATTTATATCTATTGGCATACGTTCTCCTTAAAACAAATTCTAATTCGATTACTTCTTTTGTTTTTCTTTCTTTTTAAGCTTCTAAGTATTCATTCTGAAATATTACAAAAGATTAGTTCCTCATTTCTTTCTCTGTTTTCCTATCTGCAATATTATTACCAGTTACCAGTTGTGGTAATAATATTACAACAATTTCTTTGTTTAAAAAAAAAAAAAAGAAAAAAAAAACGGAATTTTTTTTTGTTGTTTTTCTAATGTTACTAGTCCAGAAATACGCGCGCGCCTGTGACTGCCTCTCTTATTTAAGCCGTCTTACATGTTTATTAAACAACACATGGTCAAAATCGTGCATAAAACATTCGGACAAGATCTTGCCATCATCATACTATTAAATGGCTTTTTGCTTCTTTTTGCTTCTTTTTCTTCGAAAGATACACAAGATGTTGCATGAAATTATTGAATGAATACTTAGAAGCTTGCAACAACAGTCTTAGGAAAATAGAGAAAGAAGCAGAAGGAAAAGCTGAAGAAAAACATTGCAAAAGCCAGTTACTTTTTATAGAGTTTAGCATGCATGAATGCGAGTCAGAACTTATTTCATAATGTCTGGGTGCAACATCTTATTCTGGAGGCAAGAAACAGCAATTGCTGGTTCTTCTTTTATCATATTTTCATCGCAAACATGGAATGAAAGTTAAGGAATGAAGTCTTTTTATGGAATTTATCAAGAATTTCTGTTGTCTGTCGACTTTTCTTTAAAATCAATTACAAGGAAATATTGCGAATATTTTTGTAAAAAACATTGACAAGAAAAATTATAAAGAAAAAGTGACTAGAAATATGTTGTTCTGGCAGAAGAAATATTTTCTGAAAACGGCATTCGTTGGAATATTTTGTGAAATTATAGTGAAACTGGGCAAAAAAAAAAAATTTAAAGAATTTTTTTATTTTTTTTTTTTATAAAATTTTTAATGTAATGGCTATTGGTTACATAGAAAAACAAAAACAACAATAGATAAAAGCACGCAAAGTGACAGTAACTTAGTAGGTAGCGTGTTGGCTTATTCGAGGCGAGTCCTTGGTTCAAACCCTAGGCATCTTGAAAATGAAAATTTAAATCTTTCCGGGACTTCTTCCAGCAGAAACTTTCTGAGAATAAAATAGCCCATCGTTCGAAGTTGACTTTAGGACCAGCCGCTCATAGATACAACTAACAGAACATGGGCTAGGTCGTAATCCTGACTTAAGTGTTGCACTGTCCAATTAAGTATCAACTCCCGCTACCGTTCCAATATGTTTTACCACACAAAGTCTCGTCAAATTACTCTTAAGTTACCAGAACTATATTACAACTGTCAGGCTTGAGAAAAAAGGAAAATTTGAAGGACAAAGTGCATCAACATTGCAACTAATATATTTTAGATCAACATTTCTAGGAAATGACAGATGGCAACTCTAAAATTTTAGAACATGCTACAGTATAAGTAATAATTTTCTGGTGTCAGACAGGTGTCTCTAATAAATCGATTTATTTGTTCAAGCCATTTTTTTGAAGAATAAGGACCGTCTATTACTATCTCTAACAATAGACCTTTCAACAATTTATGACACAATATGAAATTCAAAAGTTGTTACAACAATAAAAACTAACAAAAAAAACTTAAACTTTTATAACAGTTTTTACGATTCTTAATGGCCATTTTAAAATGCTATTTAACTCCTACAAATTGGGTGCTTAATGGTTAAGATTATGAGTTAATCTTAACGATCTTGCGCACAGCAGTTCCTGGAAAAAATTGTATTGCTTCTTTCTAAACATTAATTGAAGCAAATTAAGCTGAAGAATTTTATTTCTTTTTTTGTTCTTGTTGTTCTTTCACTTCCAAAAACATTCATTTAAAGTTCTGTTTCGAATGAAATAATGATAGTGATGGTGGTGGTAGTGGTGGTGGTGTTGATGTTGGTGGTATCTGTAGTTTATCATCTCTATTTCTGTGTTTACGGTACTTGGGCCAATTACCCATTTTTTGTGTGTGTGTGTTATTACACAGCTTAGCGAATATTTTGTTTTTTTATTTTTGGACTATCATTAGTTATACTTGTTGTACAGCAATAATACTGATAAAATGGGAGAAAAAAACAAATAGCAGAACTTTTTCTTGTTTTGTTTAGACAGACAGATAGACAGGCAGGCAGGCAGGCAGACCTGAATATACCATAGAGGCAGACAGACAGTTAGGCGTACAATCAAACAGCATACAAACAAACATTATTTGACTTTTTGATTATTTGGGTTGAATGAAGTTTTTTTTATAGATTCTTTTCTATTTTTGTTTTTATTATTATTCATACATACACATATTCGTGCCAGAAGTACTGAGTACTTTAAGTGCCATCTCATCTCATCTTCTTCAGCCCGTCAATTAGACAGGCACTAGCAAAAGCAGCAGCTGTGCTTTTAAAAATTCTATACAAACAACATTTATTTGAGTTTTTGTGTTTTTTTCTAAGTCATGGCATCATTACAAGTGTACTTAAAAGCTTCTTTTTTATTACGTTTCTAACTCATGCCAGCAGCAGCAGCAGCAGCAGCTCTTTCTTCATTGTAATTCGAATTTTGATCAAGTGTTTTGGGAATCGAACCACATCCCTAACACCACCACTATCACAGCAACGAACCTTACAATCACCGTTTATTATTACCATTGAGCGTAACAATAAAACGATCAAAATCATGATGAAGCTGATCATCATATACGGCGTCATTATCATCTTGGTTTAAT
Source organism: Sarcophaga bullata (assembly GCA_005959815.1). Classification (NCBI taxonomy): domain Eukaryota; kingdom Metazoa; phylum Arthropoda; class Insecta; order Diptera; family Sarcophagidae; genus Sarcophaga; species Sarcophaga bullata. The sequence goes on along the minus strand of QOCX01000278.1, from coordinate 117,764 downwards.
GCTTTCAACTTTCTTCTTTGGTTTCATTCTAAAATGTTGAGTTTTTTTCGTTCATTGTTTCCTTAACCAAAAAAAAAAGTGGTCATGAGATTGCATATATGAGATAACAATAGACTCTACCACCACCACCATCGCCATGACCATAGCCATATTCTCCACCTTCACTACCTTTGCCATCTTATGGTTAAAGCAGCACTATGAAAATGTTCTTGGAAAACTTCACTTTAAGAATTCACGAAAAATTCATTGAAAATATGAAATTTTATTAGATTTTCCACAGAAGAAAAGCAAGCAACCAACGACATTGATTATCTACACAATGAATATGAAAATAATTGAAAACAATTGAAATTCTTTGGAAAGTAGGCGATCATCTTAAACATTATACCCATCATGCATGCATCTATGTATACAAAAAAGGGGGGGGCGTAGTATATAAGAAGAAAATTTTAAGATTTCGTAACAATCTATAGATTTCCATGGAAATTGTTAATTGGTTAAGTGGTTAGCTGGTAAATTTTCTGATGTAATAGCAAAGAAAGAACTTAAATTTGGGCAACAAGTTTGAAATAACAGTTTAAATAATAATAAATCTAGGAACACTAAAGAAAAAAGATTGCAGAATTTTGAAAGTCCTATATATGCATGGGTCAAAACGATTTAAAGCTGACCTGTTATTCTAGAACCTGTTGCCGTACACCAGTGCATAGGGAAAAAGCGTGACAACAAGTCAACATCAATTAGTTATCTGAAGTAGTTATTGAAAGAAAACTGGTAAGCAAAAAAGCTCGGTATTTGGGTGTTTGCATGATTTTCCAATCGCGTTTTCCAACTAAAACGGAACAAAACTAAAACATATCTGAAGTGAATGATGTTGGACAATAATAATGAGCAAAAAGGACCATGAACGGAGCAACTAAATTTGCAGACGGTGGGTGACAAAGTCAAAATTGACATTTAGAAGGCAACAGCGGCAATTACAGCAGTAATTACAGTGGGAATTAGAACAGCAACAAAGGCAACAACGGAAATTAGAGAGGCATTGGAGCGCATTCTTCATTATGAGTTTCTATAAGCTGTTTAAACGATTGATTTCAGTATCTACGACGGAAAACTAATAGGATTGAAGCAAGTAATTCATTTCAAACAGAAAAGACTGTGTGTTCCACATATGTTTGATGACCAAATAACTACTGAGAGCCTTGGCTGGGAAATTTTAAAGCATACACCTAATATGAAGCGTGAAATGTGTTCGATTACTATTTTTTTGGGAACTACCTTAATAAGTAAATTTGAATTTTATAGATTTTCTTTAGGAAAAACTAAAAGTTCACGCTGTTAGAATAAGGCCTGGCCTTGTCAGCAAAATGCTAAGATGGTTTCAATCATAACGGCTTATATTTGATTGAATAATTTAAAGAAAAGGGTATTTCCTCCTCCTTTACGTCTAACTTTTTCGAATACTCGTATATTTAAATCTGAAATCCAATTAAATGTAATCAGATTTTTAGGAACTTATTAGTATCTTTTGTAATTAATAGCTAAGGTCATAATATATTTACACTCTATTGGATTAAAAGTTTCACTTTTTATATTTAAGCCCAGCTTTGTGTTTGGAACCAATCAAAAACAAAATAAAAATAATATTTTTTTTTTGCTTGTTAAGATTCATATCAATCACACGAATTGATCTTTATTTACGTTGTCATTTTAAACAATTAAAATTCATATGAACTCGATATTCAAATCAATTCAATTCAATTAAAATTTGTTTATTTTTCTAAATGGATTTTTTGTTTTCTCTGAAATTTTTTTTACCAATTTTTCTCCAATAGACTTGACACAACATTATGACTCAGAAAGAAATATTTACAATGATTTTATTTTAATAGTTTAAATAAACGTCAAGACAAAATTAAATATCAAGACAAAATATTGTAAATACCTTGCAAATAACATGCTCATAGCAATTCTACAAAAATATTTGCTTTTCAAAGTTAATTTTAAGCGAAAATAAAAAGGAAGTGGAAAACATTTAAAATCACAAATGAAATCATGTGTGAACATAGAGGCAGAGATATACGATCAATTTTTTGTAAAGGTCATTATGGTAATCAACGTCACAACTCCCCTTCAACAATAACAATAACGCCTCCCTTCTAATTTTATTAAAAAGAAAAAAAAAAACGATCATTAAAATTATTTTTTTTCTTCCCACAACATACATACAAACATACATACATACATACATACGTACATACATATATATGAGTGAGACATTTTCCATAAATACATAAGAAAAATCCAAATTCCAATTTTCATGCTTGGCTTTGTTTTGTTTTTGTTTTAGTTTATTAACGTTCTTTTCGCTTTTGCGAAGGGGTTTTTGACCTTTTCCAAAAAACTATTTTAAAGTATTTCAATATAATTTTGTACAATGGTTGGAGGAGACACGACTTTTAATCATTCGTGCATTACACAAAAAATAAAAGCAAAAAAAAAACTATCCAGTCATCAGAGCTTGGTATCATTTAGAAATTAAGGGAATAGCTTTTGTTATAAATAAAGAACCCTAAATTGCTAACCAAAGTACGTTTATTACTGCCATGGTTAAAGGCACTCCCGTTTTTTAATTTTGTTTTGTTTCCATAATATTCAGCGAGACATGAAATGTTACACCACCGCGTATTTACAACCATTGCCAGCCAGCCACTACCACACCACCATCAGTTTCCCTTCATTCACAGTTGATTTCGTTGAATTAATGCACCTCCCACCTCCCTCCCTGCCAACTCAAAACTTCAACTGAAATGGCATCAAAAATTTTCTGGCTGGAATTAATCGAATGAAACACAATGAAAAAATAACGCAATGAAAACGTTAATCATTCCGATGACTTCCTGTGAAAAATGAACTTTCAATTAAAGGAAATAAAAACACCTTTTTTTTTTTTGCTAGGTTCGGGAGGAAAAAGGGGTGGGGGAAATGTAGACAAAGAAAATTTGATGAGTAAACTTATTATTCTTTGCTAAGCCATGGAAATATTGGATTTGTGTAACATTTCATTTCTGTTACGATAATAACTTCAAACGTCAAAATAAAGGCATTCTCCATTTACTTTCGATTTGACAACTTCTGGAACTTTATTGTTGACTTGTTATCGTTTTATAACTTTTCTTATTCTATACCTTAATTCTTTATTCACAATTTGCAATACCTCTCCGCATTTTTTTTTTTTTTTTTTTTTTTTTTTTTTTTTTTTTTTTTGTTCTTGCTCTAGAACATATTGATGGTTTTAAATAAAGGCGTGGTAAAAAAATTTTTTCAGGCGGTTTTTAGAATTTTTATCAGACAATCTCTATGTTAATATCATTCATATCTGGCCCAAAACTGTTCACAGCTGACTGCCTGTAACCGGAATATAATAAGAATCGCTATGAAACATCGTTTACTCACAATTCAATGTGCAAGGTCTGTGGAACAAATTAAACATTAAACAGAACACAGGCTTTTTATTCAATAAATTTTAGATAAATTACTCCCATCTACTATCCTCTTATTCACATTCTAATACAATGAAGATGAAGTTAATCAGATAGTCGCCGTTTTGTTCTACTTTCGACGTCCTTCATAGTTTCCCTGCAATTTAATCACGTATTCGAATTCTTACAGTGTATAAAGTGTGTTTAGCGGCACATTCGATCTGAGATGATAACGAATTCCTACAGTCCTGTAGGCTCGACTCTAAAGAAAGAACATTCAGTTCCCCTTCCATTTAAATTTATTACATCGATCCTGTAGGGAGCCTATGACCTCAACAGATTTGTTAAATACACGCTTTTGTTGTTTAATTTTTACAAAGTTTTTCACTTTGATATCAAGTCTATTGCCTTCCTGTATAAGCTCGAATTTCTTCCGTTTCCTTTAGGCATTTTATTATTTTTATTTACTACGACTTCAAGATATTTGTACGAGCTGATTCAACGGATAAGGGCTGCTTACTTGCTCAATGCAATGGGAATATTTAAGCAGATTTCACGAACAGTATTTTCGGAAGACTTGAGGGAAGCGAGATTGACGACTTACAACTTCTATATATAGGGGGTGGCAGGGTTAGTAACCTATTAAAAAATTCGCATCAAATTTCTTTCTTTCTTCTTTACCACAATTTATCACAATCTATATTTCTCGAAGCACTCGTGCGATTTGAGAGAACATAAACCTTCAAACCATTCCTGTAATCGTTTTCAAACAATGTTTTTTTATTTTAGGACACAGTTTAGAACTGTTTTCTGTAGTTAGAAAACACCCCCCTCACCATTTTTATATTTTCGAAATCCTATTATTATAGCATGTAACGAACGAGCGAACAATATTTAACGAAAATTCTCAACGCCTCATGAACGTTTTCTTTTAGCGTGTCTAGATTTCCAATGTANNAAAAAAAAAAAAAAAAAAAAAAAAACGGTACTTGTTTTGTAGACTTCTTTTTGCCGATTTAACACAGCAACAAGAAAAGATGGGTTAGTGGCTGTAAAACTGCCAACAAAATAAACAAACAAACAAAAGAAATAAATAAAAAATTATGTGAAGAAACAAACAATTAAGAAATCTAACTGTGGGTCAAACTGCGGCTATATGATACCCTACCCTATAAATTGTGATATAAATTCAGAACATAATTATTGAGTTTTCAACTTTTAAACTGATTGACAAGCACTATAATACAAGCTCAAATTCTAATCCTAAGATCATGGTGAAGCTAGTTTAGAATATGTACAGATCTTGCGGATTAAAAAGGGGTCGTGAAATCTAAGCAAATTACCTTTTGTTTGATGTGAGAACTTAATGTCCAGCGGAAGTTTAGTAATTTCTAATATCAAAATGGTAAGCTGGAGTGATCTCAAACTGATGGCTTGAAATCGATAACACTTTATATACAAAAATTAGAAAAGATGTGAACCAAACCTGCCTCGTTGTATCATACGCCAATTCCGATTGCCATTTATTGACTTCTGTAGAAGGCTGTGCAGATAAAGTGAACAAGAAGATACAGAACAGTTAAAAATCGTTGTGTGGAGCTTACAAGTCTTTGAAGTCACTGAATGCATTTTTTTCTTAAGAGCTTAGGAATATCGTCAGTGATTGCGGTAATAAACTTACTTTGACATGGGTACGCCCCTTTCGTTTCAGTTTCATTTAAAAATTCTTGGATTGTAACAGATTCTAGAATAATAGAGTTGCAATTGCCCGCTATTTTGAATTGAGTAAAGTAAGTAATAGGGTTGCCATTGTTCGTTATGAAACAAGCAAGGGTACGACTCGACAGTCATCATTAATGATACGTAAGCTACTGATACGCAAGCAATTCTAACAGTCTAAAGACTGAATTAAGCTCTATTCGGTGACCGGGATACTTCTTCATCAAATTTTTCAGTTCAGATTCAGTTTTGAATACAAAGACTCCCGCGTTAACATATTAGGAATAGAACCAAGTTAACAAACATCAGCCCAAAACACAATACATTTATGATAACGCTGATGTAGGGTGTTGGAAAAAATAGAAAAGCAGCACAAAGATTTACTAAATAAAACTAGAATGGTATTGAATTGAATTTTTATGTCTCCTTTTTCTACTTCTTCTGCATTTTCGTCTTCTTATTGCATGTTTATTGCTATTCTTCTGTTGCTCTTTTTTTTTTTGTTTTCTGAGATATTTTGTAAAAGTTGCAGCAAACGACACCAATACTATTACCAAGGAAACTAACACTACCACCACTACCATTAGCAGTAAGACTGCCATGTGAAAGAAAAACTTTTTTTTTTCTTTTTGTAAATCGATTAAAACCAGTTAAACCGATTCCAATTTCAATTCAACTTGCATCAGAGTCTTGTCCTCTCTCTCACACACACACACTTTTCTACATACTTATATAAACTGTACTAATAGTTTAAATAGTAACAACAACAAGAACAACAATATTAATAACACTTGTAAATACTATATATTGTGTATAGTATATGTATGTATATATAAATGTATATGAATACAATGTATACATACATATATATTAAATTACATACTCGTTTAATAGATTTATTGGCATCAATATTGTGTTGTGTTGTGTTGTGTTGTCTGGTGGTATTTAGAATATGAATCTTTCGTACAAGATTGTTGAAATATTTCTATGGTCAAGGTGTTTGAAATCATTAGAAAGAATGCAACAAAATGAGAAAAAAAATATTTGAAATATATTAACAATATAATTACAATTAGAAATTCTTATAAAGACATTTAAGAAAGAATGTTTTAAATTGAAATTCATATGAAATCTTCAAGAATTTCTTAATTCTGATACAAAAATATGCAGAATTATACGATGTTTTGGAATGTTGTAATGGAGCTTTATGTCAAAAATGATAACAAACGTTAGAGTATAAATATTATTGATTAATAATATAAACATTAAACACCATCCTTGCCAATTAGGTGGATTTAGAATAGGTGTTTCGATCCAAAGTTAAGGATAAAAGACTGAAAGCTTTACTAAGGATGTGGCGTGTTGTATAAACAATGTGGTCTTGAGATAAACTTTATTAAAAATTCTACAAGATTTCTAATATTCCACTTTCGACACTCAATAGTCAAGCGTATATTGCGTATATTGTCGGACTACAAATTCTCATCTAAGGCTTGCTTATTATCCATAAATGAAAAAATAGGTCCCCTTCAGTAACAGATGATAGCCTGTGACTACTTAAGAATGAGTTTCGATCATTCTTTCTCCATCTTTTGAAAATACTAAACACTGTCCAGTGTAGTCCTACAACCAGGCTACAAATTCACATGGAGTATAAACATCTAAGCAATAACATCTAAGGCTTTCTATATTATCGATGTGCTGAAAAAACAATATTGGTGGAACCTCGTCAAGGTCTCAATTACAGAAAACAAGTCTATGATTCCTTAAAAAGGAGTTTCGTTCTAGACTTTTTCATTGTCTAGATGGTTAGACTTCATCTTTTGAAAATACTAGACACTGTTGTCCTACACCCATACTAGACGACATTCTCGGTTCATGAGATTTTTAAAGAATTCTGTTCACAACTGGATTCTGTTTCTTATTTGCCGTCGTCTAGTAGGTAGTGTGTTTGCTTATTAGATAGGCCTTGGCTCAAAACTTAGGTCAGACAACAAAACGAAATATGAAACAAATATTTCTTCAGCGACTTCCTCTCCTCTCTGAGAGTAAATAAAATAAAATAGCCATTAAAAGTTTCTCAAAATTCTGTCGTTCGGAGACGACTTTAAATTTTTGGTCCTTTCACACACATGTTCAAACAAAAAATTTAAATTTTTTGATCGATGAATTGATTTTCGACAGACGCTGCTGTTATTACTAGTTTGTGGTACACTAGAAAAGACTTTTTCCGAACTTAAAAATTTACTGAAATTTCTTTTTTTTTAAATTTTTTTTTTAATTTTCAATTTGATATGCAATAAATCAAATACAAATCCGTTAAGCACACATGCATGTTAAAAAAATGTTTAAAAAGTTTCTGATCTGCAGGTGGTATCGACAACAAACAAACAATAGGCGTATGGGAAATTATTATTGAAAGAGACCCATTTCCTGAAGCCTTTTTTTTTTTTGGTGACTACAGCAAATAAGTATGTAAAAACTTTGTTAAAGATTGACAAGCAATCAAATCAATTTTAGAAAATTGGAAAAAAAAAAATTTAAAAGGAAAACAGAAAAGAAAAGATTGTGATTGATTTATTACGTAAAAAGATGACAAGTCATGACATGACGTGATATAAAGCCCGTCTGAGAAATGGAGGAGAAGAAACAACTGACAGTTTTCCTTACAACAAAATTCAGGTGGTTTTTATGTGAATGAATATGATTTTTAATAATAAAATAAATATCTGCATATTGTGATAATAAAATTATAGAAAAATATTATTTCAACGCAAAATAAAGGAATGAAATTAAGAGAAAAAAAAATATTAAAAACCACACGCATATGCGGAACATAAAAATTGAAAAAAATTAAAATGAAATATACTCGTCATCTGTGAACAGATATTTCACTGTGAATTGTGAATTGTGAAATGGATTTCAGATGAGATTGCAATGCTGCAAACGAATGCTTTGCATTGCATTGCAATGTGATGAGATGTGGGCAAATGCAAGTCCCCCCCATCGATATATCGAATAACCATTTGGTTGCCATGATTATGTAAATCACAGTCCCATATACACAACATCCAATGATATTGGCTATGAATGACTGAAAATGACTGTCTGACTGAATGAATGAATGATTGTTGTAAATCAAATAATATGTATGGGATGGCATGGATATAGGCATTGACAGTCATACATACTTAGTGACAGATAATGGCATGAATAAATACGCATACAAAATGAGTATCCTAATGTATCTTGAGTGGAAAATTATTTTTTAAATAAAAATAAAAATAAAAAAAAAATAAACAAAAAAAACTTCTCTACAACAGAAAAAGAGAATCAACAAAAACAATTTTTTTAATGCTTTTTTATGTTGAAAATGACTTTTAGACGACAATTTACAATTATATTTTATTACAACGTGTTCATACACGTGTGAAGGCCAAAATAGTTTGAACATCATTTAAATTGTTCCATAATTTTTGTAATAGAAAATGGCTGAAATTCTTTAGAACAATTGAAATGAATAAAGTTTTCTTTTGTGAAACTTACAACATTAGTTTGAAAACAAGTAAAAAAAAAATACAAAATAAAGACAGATATACGAGGTGCAGTCACAAAAATGAGCAACCTAATATAAAGAAAGAAAGAAATGTCGCCATAGTCTAGTAGATTGTGTGACTTATTAAATGTAAGACCGTGGTTCAAATCTCAGTTCAGAGATCTCGTACAAAACGAAATAAAAGAAAGTATTTTTTTTTTGCGAATTCCTCCCAGCAGTCTTCTTGGGGACAAAAATACAGAGAGTAAGTAATATTGCCAAGAAACGTTACTCTAAAATCTGTCATTCGAGAACATCTGACATACTGCCTTTGCAAAGGTGACGCGTGGACATAAGAAGTAAGAAAAACTGAGGTTCTTTTGCCTTTGTCATGACAACATTGAAGTTCGCGAGCCAAACTTGATTATAGATTATGTGAAACCTACTCGCAACAATTTATACAGTTAGCACATCATTTATAGGCGACTAGTCCTCGGCGATCACGATCTTCTACCTTCTATCGCGATCTTTACTGATCGCTCAAAGATGAATGCGGTTATGTATTTTGATTTATCAGTCTCTGTCATACAACCCGATAAATGCATTGTTTTAAAGGCACAGATTTATGCCCTAGTGAGACCGCGGGGCACTATTCGAGAAAGAATTAAAAATATTTGAGTAATGAAATGTTTTTAATGAAATTTTCAAATACGTAAAAACGCTAGCCTTAGAGAGAGGTAGAAAGTAAATATTGGAGATTCGAATATCGATGTTTACGTGGATTGTATTGTGACCGATCAATGTTCTCAACTTCAGCATAGTAAGATCGAAGTGTCTTCTCCACTGTATTCACAGAGTGGTACATCTTGAGCAACCTCATATCTGTTCTGAAGACATTTTCTCAAAAGCAATGATATTGCAGGCAGGTGTGCCACTAAAAGGCCATTCCCTATTTTAGTTCTTTTGCATTCCCTGTTAGTTGCGCTGTCATATATCGTAAGGGTGAACTAAACTCACTATTTGCAGAACATCCATATCTCTATGGCCGCTTTTCTTAAGGGATAGAAACAAAACTCGCTTGCATTCACAGAAAGAATCGTTTAGGGCTCTATTGGTCATAACTACTAGACTTTATTTGGTTTTATTTACATCGGAGCGTATCGTATACTCATATTATGATTATTATTTTAACTATCAAAGAACAAGAAAAGACATCAATACAATAAACTTCTATGTGGCTACGTGACTCCACGAGTGCTCCGATAAAGGCTTGTCTCTTTTATGATACGAACTTTTAATTTTCATTTAGTTTTATAATTTTATTACCCACTGTATATAATATATTGTATATCATATTTGAGTGTCTTTCTTTCTTTCTTATTTTTTACCATTTTTCTCAGTCTATTTCATATTTTTCCTGTTAATGATGGTCTACTATCGACCGCAGTGTAGACGACAGTGTGTTAATGTCGTGCTTTTAAATCACTTGATTCAAGGAAATTGAAAATTTCAATTGGGCCTACACACAAATATCGCATCACATCACATCACATCACATCACCTCACCTCACATTACATTTCGCCATTTAAACGTATCAGTAGTTCATCAGTAAGGAAAGTAAGTAACCCATCAATGAAATGATGGAAATGGTGGTTAAAAAAGTAGGAAAATATTGTCAGAGACAGAGCAGAGTAGTAGAGCAATTGTGGTTTCCTTTTTTTTTTTTATTTAATTTTCTTTTTTCTGTTTTTGTTTTGTTTTGTTCCAACTAGTGACAGACCACAATCAATACATACACTTTATGCATACAAAATATGACTCCAGGTGAAGACCGGATAAACATTTGCTTAAGAAAGTGGAGGCAGAATTAAAGTAGAGAGCTTAAAATGAAATGGAAATTTTAACGGGTGATTTTTTTATTTTTATTAAAAGGAAAAAAAACAGCATTGATGTTTTTTAGGTGTTTAAAACAATTACCCTTTAGAATCGAAAACAATCGGATTTAAAAATAATGAAAAAACAAGAAAAAAAACTGATCAGTAATGATGATGTAAATCCCTGTAGAAATAAAACTGAGAATAAACAAATAAAATTATAATGATCCCAGAGCAGACAATTTACATTTAAATTTACATTTACATTAACGTAACGTAACGTACTTATAATTACGAGTTGTATTTATTTTTATAACCCGAATTATAACTCTTTTCCGCGTAAAAGTTAACAAAATGAGTCAGAATTTACGTCAACATTGCTGTTGAATGAGATTTTTTTTTTGATTTTTTATTTAGAATTTATGACGTTACGCTTGGTTGGTAAAAGGTATTCGTAATTATAAAAAAAAAAATGATAATAAAAATACATTTTGATGGACAAATGGCCCAACTGATTTGATGCGATTCATTTTCATTTTTTTATGTTTTTTTTTTGTTTTAACGCCGCTAACAATAGCGGACAAGATATGAAGCGTGTACAAAGAATTACACGAAATTATTCGAGCATTAAATATTTTATTTTTTTCATTTTCTTTCTTTTGTTTTTTCATTTCTTTCTATGTATAGTTTTTCTTAATTTCTTTTAATGGTTCTCTTCTTTAGAAGAAGGACCAACTGTTCTTCTTACAAATTAAGAAACAATAATTCTTTAATAATAACTCAACTCACCTTTTTATGGGAGGCAATGTGTTGGGCATGATTGTCATCACCTAAAAAAATAATAAAAAAAAAATATGAAATTAAAATAAAATTTATTAAAATATCTGTTTTATTACATTTAAAACTAAATCCTAATGTGTTTAAATCTTTCGTTTAATGACTTAAATTTTAATAAATCGTGACAAAATCTATTCCTAAAAGATATAATTATTAAAGAGGTAGGTAAATAGTCTGCATCATTATGAAAAGAGATTATCACTACTTTATGAGCTATTAATTTTAATTTATAGAAGGAGGGAAAAATATAAAAAAACCCACAAGTTTTTATAATTTTTAATTGGTATTTCAATATTAATTTTAAAAGTGACAATAATAGTAAACATTTATGGAATAAATTTTGTGGATGACAACCGAACATCAGTTGTGTGATCATCAAGCTAAGCTAAAATTTATGTTGCTAAGAAAAAATGTTTTTTTGTAGGAAATTTAAAATATCTCACTTTCAATCACCATGGTCTAGTGATAATGTGTTAACTTATTAGACGTAAGGCTGCGGTTCAAACACCAGTCAGACATTCAAACAAAACGAAATATGGAAAAAAAATATTTCTTGACCGAATGCAGATTTCTGGCAAAAACTCTGAGAGTAAATAAAATTGGCATGGAAAATTTTCTCAAGAATCTGTTATTCGGAGTCGACTTCAAACTGTAGTTCCCGCCACTCATGTATAAAATTAACACACACAACATGAATGGTGTGAGAAGCTCGATCATAAACCTTACTTAAGGGTTGTAATGACCAATTATGTATCAAAGTATGTATCTGTAAAAATCTTTAGGACCCATGTCAACAGAAGTTCGATTGCCATCCATACACAAACCATAGTGTTGTCTTCCAGAGCTAGAACTATGGCTAGCATGTCTCTGTGCATCACGAAAAATAGTAAAGAGGTGGCAAATCTAATGCTCCAAAACGTTCACTGGCCTCTAAATAGGATCCCCGGATCACGTGATGTGACTTGTTGCACCGTTTAGGAATATTCACACGAAATAAAATGTCATTTAAATGATCGACCCCGCATTGATTGCAGCAGTTGATGCTTTTGATGTAGTTTTCGATCATAGTTTTGTAATTTTTTTTTTTGTTGATGATCTCGGCTCGGCCATAACTTAAGAAGATTAGCCGGATAGAAAGGGTTTTTGACTCTAATGTCCCATTTGAAGTCAAAAATCAAAATAACTTTTGCTGGAACGACAGAATTGAGAAACTTTACATGGCAATTTCATTTTATTGTCAAAATCAAGTCATATGATCTTGTTGATCCATTGGCACAACAGTTTTCAGAACCTATTCAACACGATTTTATTTTCAGCGTTTTTTCAGGAACACTGCTGATAGAAAGTTGAAATATTTGTTTATATTTCGTGTTGTGCGAGATATCTAAGCTGGGAATTGAATCACGTATTCTCTTCCAATAATCCAATACACTGCCTATTAGAATATGGTGAATTTGTTTAAAATATGTTGTAAATTCCTTGAACCATAAGTGCATTGTAATGCTTGTAAAATGAACGAGTCAGTTGTTAAACAATTCATATTCGTAAATGTCTCTTCAAATGAAAGATATTTAGGAGCTGATAGGCTCTTCAGATCGATGCTTTTGAAATCATTAAATAGATAAGCCGATACATATCTTCCTTAAGACATGGCGTCAAGTATGTACGAAATTTTTTTTTATTTCTTTTAATTTAATTCTATTTCATATGCCTTAGCGCCATTATTATGAAGAAGTTTAGCTTCGATTATTATTTAGCTTCGAGGCATTATTAAAAAATAATTGAAATTATAATCCACTGACCATTAAATGTTATTTTTAGAATGATCTCATATCCTTGGATTTTAAAATGTTGTTTTTCTTATTTTTTTTTTTAAGGGAATCACTTATTTCTAGTGTGGACAATATGAATGAAAACATTATAAATAAATGAGACAGAACGCCAACTGAATATTAATTTGATATCAACTGGTCATAAATTAATTATCAAATGGCCGTTAAATGTCAATTAACTTAATAAAATAAATAAAACCACAATAACATTTAAGAATGAGACTTAATAGAAGGAAAAAAGAAGATAAAATCCCATAAATTTTATAGAAAATTTTGAAATAAATTTCAAAGAAATGACACTTATTGTTATTAAATAAGAAAAAAGAACCAAAAATTTAATTAAATTATGAAATCAGCAATAACACACATGTTGCCTTCAATAAAAATAAAATTCACGATTATTATTTAAAATGATTTCGAAGAATAAAATTTATTTTTTTAAGGGGGACTTTAAAAAAGCGAAATTAAAATGAATTTTTTTTTCTTGTGGCTTGTGCAAAGAAACTTAAACTGTAACATCTGTGTGAAATCGAAATAAATTTGTTTAAACGTTGACTGCGTTTTCTAATGAATTCATAATGGGGAAGAGAGCATTAGCTGGAGCTTATGTTTATTCATGAAATAATTTGTTTAACTTTTTCTATCTTTATTTTTGTGCTTATTTTTTTTTATCAAAATAATTATTTTGAAAATTAAAAAAAAAAAAAACAACAAAAATTTTTTTAAATTTTAAAAATTCAGCCCAAGTCTAATTACTCTCTCCCTATGGTTTTCCAAATGGGCTCCACACTCCACCAATCCACAGCACACATCATAGTCTGGTGATTAAAGTGAATATCAACCTTTTAACACTGCCATTGGGTTACACTCACTTTAAATTGTTAATTGTAGTCATTAAAAGTACAACAACAATTATAACAGCATCAACAACAACAACAACAATAATAACTTAAAAACGGTTTAGAAAAAGCGTTAAAAGTCAAAAAGTAGAAAATTTTAGAAACGTAACGAAGACAACAACAATAACAACAGCCATAGCCAAAGCAATAGTTAGCAGAGCTGAACCAAAAAAAAAAAAACCTCATATAGACAGCTGGATGGATGGATGGATGGATGGTTGGCTGGTTGACTTGGATAGATTGATGAAATTCAGTTTAAACAAACGTAAGCGTATTATACTTTAAACAAGATTAAGTTTATTAAGTATGAAAAGCAAAACATCTAAATGACTATGATCCGTTGTTGTTATTGTTGTAGGTTTCTTTTCTCTTGTCAAGAGCTACAAATGTCAGCAGGCAAGATCAACACAACATTTATACTGTAACCCAGCAAACAAATACAAGATTACAAAACTAGAATTTTAACAAAAATGCCAAAGTAAACACAAAATTGTTAAATTCTAATAGCCCTTCATTAATAGCTTCCTTCAGTCTCTTCAGTTAAGCGAAAAAGAGATTGCATTGGATCGTTTTCCTCTGCTGCACTCTAGAGCAGGTCAATAAGCCTGCAGATGAGCTTGCGAGGAGAGAAGACAGAACTTTACTGTGGAGTGAGAAATGAAATGATTTTTCATGGCAATTGGTTTACTTTTAGTGTTTTTTTTTCCCATAAGAGATCAGGTGAACTCACGAGCCCTTGGCTAGTAACCGAAAACACTACTCACTAGACTATAATATCTTCCGGTGACTGGTTAACTTGGCAAACTGAGTGCGATGTTGTATCTTGGAATTGGTAACTAAAACTTTATAATTTTTTTTGGTATGCTTTGGTAAAGCTTTTTCATTCTTCACGACAAGCGAAGAATAATCTAATATCGAAAATGTTTGCTGGGTTGCTGGCACAGTAACGGCTAAATAATTAGAAACGCTGTTAATGCCTTAATCATTAAATATGCTCTAATTATTAAAGTCGTAACTTTAATGAGTTTATTTAGAGCAGAACTACTTACTTAATCGAGACAAATTTAGACTCAAAAAAAAATTTTTTTTCTAAATTTTTATAAATATGAAGAAACTTCATTTGTTAGATAGAGCTCATCATTTATTGGATGATGGAAGGAAAAAACATATCCTTTCCACAAGCAGTTTTTCAGTTAGTGGAAACCAATTAAAAAATTGAAGAAAGAAAAGATATTTTTCAACCAGTTGTCCTTATTGAACACCAATATAGTCACTACATGGCTCTTAAAACTGTTTAGCTTTCAATAAGTATCTGACTGTAGACATGCATATACTGTGTACTTAGAACAGCAGATTGCTTGAAATTGGTGGGAGAGATCCCCTTAAATATCAGAGCGAAAGTATTGAAGTACGTCTTACATGCAAGATCCATGCAACCTATGTTTGTAGAAAGATAACGAAAATATCATGCTTAGAAAATTTAAGACTTGGCCCCACTGTACATTTATTTAATTGTGAAAGAAACATTCTAAACTCAACATTTTTTAAGTTTTTTTTTTCTGAGGCTTTTGATATTTATACACTTTGATTGATGGATACTCAATAAAGTGAAAAATTGATTTGTTGCCCACTGCATACTGCATCATACTGCATATTGACTGCCTGATAATGGCTGGTTGTTGGTTAAAGCATGCGGAACGAAAACAAGTTCAAACAATAAAAAAAAAAAATCGGAGTAAAAAAAAATGGAAAATTATTATAAAAATAGTTGTAAAATATAGTTTAAAAGAAAAAAAATAATTATAATTTTGCAAAAACAATAAAACAAAGAAAAGAAGCAAAAAAAAAATAATAAAAAAAAAATTAAATAAACGGTAATGATTGACTGAATAAAAGTTGATGGTTTGGGTTAATTGTTTTAGCCACTAGCATTGCAAAGCATATTTTATTAAAACAACAACAACAACAATAACTAAAAAAAAAATTAAATTAAAAAAAAAGAACAAAAAAACACAATGAATGAACACACTCCATGAAATAAGCTGCAAAATATTTTATAAATGTCTAGCTAACACACATTCACCTGCACCTGCATAGTACAGTACAGTACACTATCCTACAATTAAAACACAAAACAATACACATTTTTAGTGGCCATAAATCCATTACAAAAACCATAAGAAATAATAAATTAAACTAAAAGAAAACCATCATCATTATTGCCAATTGGTTATTAGATCTAAACACTCATTTAATGTCTAACTTAAGAAATTAACTGGAATCGAATGTATTAGAATTGCACTTCATATCGCGCATATTAATTACTAAAAACAATATTTTACACTTGATTGGTGATGATTTCGAAAGAAAATTACAGAATAATTGACAAGGCATACCAGATTGGTTTTTGCAAGGAAAACCAATGGAAAACATTTAAAAAAACACTTATTAGGAAGACTTACAACAGACAATCGAAACTAAACTATTTCATGTTTCATATGATAATTCGTTATCTTCAGAACAAAAACAAGAACAAAGAAAAACACTTTCTAGAAAAACTTATAAAACCAAATAACCACTTCACTTCACTATCTTGCTGTAATAACGCAGGAAACAGCACGGTTCTATAAGAAGTTCAAAGGTTATCAAAAATATTAAAAAAGTATGAGTCCCCATTCCCCTTTTAAATACTTCTTCCGTCAGAGGTCTTGAACGAATACGGTAGAAACAATTTTCTACAGCACACAGCCAAATACAACAATCCTTTTTTAGGGGAACGATATATGGCAACCCTTTTATTTAAGAACCAACATAAAGCAATAATAAGAAATAAGATAGGAGAACGCCTTAAAGAAATGAAAATCCATTTTCCGAGCTGGAAAAAAGTTCTACAAAATTTTTAAAACAGCTCCTCAAAGCTGTCGTCCGGAGTTAACGTTGAACTGAAAGCCCCACAGCGCACGGATGGTGTGAGAAGCTAGGTTGTAATTCTGTTTAAGGCATTGTAATGACCAATTAAGTAAGTAGGGAAGTAATAT
This sequence comes from Sarcophaga bullata, assembly GCA_005959815.1. Lineage (NCBI taxonomy): Eukaryota > Metazoa > Arthropoda > Insecta > Diptera > Sarcophagidae > Sarcophaga > Sarcophaga bullata. Next base: position 100,547 of record QOCX01000278.1, on the reverse strand, counting down.
TTATGAAATCGAGATTTGAATCTGTTTACAATGCTGGTGATAGTTAAGGCAGTAAGAACATTTCACATGCTGAGAGTGCAGCTTAAGAATGTATTATCTGTAGAACGCATTGTGCTAACGACAGGTCAACCAGCCTCGAAAAGATATACTTATTAGTGGTATACGATTACTACTTGAAAACATTAGATTTTCGAAAGCACAATTTGTTGCAGTAGTTTTAGAAAAATAAAGCACAACCTTGGAACAGTGGATTAACAAGCTGAATACCACGCTCTTATTAATATACACTTTCGCCCTCTGCTGTAGGCAAGTGAGAAGACCAAAATCAAATACGCTGCTTGGCGGTTATTATAAACAAACTCTATATAACTCTAGTTGCACAAACAGTGTTTAGCTTAAGAAATCGCTACAGCAACCGTTGTAATAATTCAAAAATCGTTTTATTAATCACACCTTTCCTCTAAGTGTATATTGTGTTTGAAAATGAAAACACTTATAAAATTAATCGCACTATTTAATCGATTACAATTTGTTTATTAACATTTAAGTGTAATTTTTACTTGCCGTTTTACAAGCAAGAAAAACTTACATCCATTGAACGACGCGTAAAGCAATGAATTTTCATTAAGAGACAATAAAAAAAGGAAAAAAAAGGAAAAGAACTCCCAATAAAAATAACTATTGCAACAACAATACATGTGTCTGGTAATAACAATAATAGTTAGTATGACTGCCACGGGTAAAACTGACCATAATAAATAACAAGAAATTTTTAGCTGCAACTACTCAATTGAAGCGAATTGAAATGAACATTTTAACACGGGCCATATAATTAAAGTGTTTAAAACATGTGAAAAGTGAGAGAAGTGGAAATAAAAGTTTAAAAAAAATGTTTTTAAATGCATAATGGAATTAAAATTAAAATAAAACAAAACAAAAAACAAAAAAAAAATCTGTAAGAAAACATTTAAAAATCGTTAATAATAACGGAAATGAAAATAAAGTGTAAAAGGAAGAAATACCACAAGGTAAAGTGTATGAGTGAGTGATTGACTGAGTGAGAGTTAACGTGTCTAGCGATTAGATCTGTTCGGAACGTATTTTTCTTCTTTTGAATTTAATATCTTTGTAATCTAAACGTTTAATTTAAATTTTTATTTGATTCCGTTTTTAATTTTGTTGTTGTTAATGATTGCTGCGGTTAAACACTTCCAATATACTTGGCCTACGCTTTAGTTACGGTCTCATCAATTGTATTCATTTTACAATAATTATTGTCTACATATGTAAAGTTTTGTTAGTGGTTTCTCGGCTGTAAAACAGTTCTCTTGACTTTACAATTGGTTTAGAATTTTAATGATTTATTTTTCATTGCTTAAATTATTAATAGAAAGTTTTCCTAGATACCATAGCAAGTTCTAGGATAATAGGGTTACCATCAATCGTTGCCTGGAAACAACATTAATCTTTCTACAACTCTTTCATAGAATCAGTTCGTTGTTTATGTATACTATTCCCTTAGAATCAGTAGAGAATTAGAGAATTGAGTCTTTTGATTTCTTTTAATTCGATAACCATGATGAACATTTTTCGTCTTCTCCGGTTAGGTATTTTGTGATACAGAATTAATTTGTCCATCCTTTAGTCAGGATTACAACTTAGATTCCCACATCACTCTTGTTTTGTGTTATCTACGAGTGGTGAGACCTACTGTTTAAAGTCGGACGCCGAACGATAGATTTGAAAAAATTTTCATGGGAATTTTTCTCAACTCTCTAGTTTTTGCAAGAAGATTGCTGTATGTGAACTGTGGTTCGAACCATAGGCTCTCATCTAATAAGCCAACAAATTACCTACTAGACTACGGTGGCTGCCCGTTGTAAATTCACAAATAAATACTAATCGTTGAGAGCAAACTTTCACTGTAGGAAAATATGGAGTTGCACCAATTCTTATTTTCTTATTTCAGAAGAGAAGTCAAGAAACTTCGCTAACTAATAAAATGACAAATCTTGTGCACTGACAAATAAGGTAAAAAATAGTCTTTTCTACCTCTTCAGTTCCAGAGGACTTTACAGGGCATAGACATGTTTTTGTCTTTTACGTTAAAGTGAAAAATAAAAAAAAAGATAAGATTTGTTCACCCATAATCCCAGAATCGGTTTCGTAAATTGTCCGGACATCTAGGCATATAATAAAGATTCCAATCACTTTGACATGTATGAGTGTCTATTGCAGAGACAGAGATAGGCCAAAAGGATGGAGGTGTTACAAAAATTTTTTGAAAATTTTAGAAATTGAAAATTATGAAATATTGTGTGAATATTGAAGAAGCTATAATACACCTAACACTGTGAAGACAACAACGATCATTAATCATCAAAACAAATACAAATTGAAATGTGTTGCTCAATTTTTGTTATTACGCCTAACTTTTTAATGATTTCATTACTTTACATAACGGTTTGTTTTACTTTTTTTTTCTTGGTTAATCCCACTAATTCCCATTGATTATGGCCTCTTATCATTAATGGATGGATGCGTGCATTAATGGATGGCTGGGAACCACTTTTGAAAGTGATTTAAATTTCATAAAAGGTGTCTTCATTTCAATAAAATAACAAAACAAAACAAAAAAAAATAAAAGCACGGATCATTTACAATAAAAGTTTCTACGTTTTTTTATTTGTTTTTGTTTTTATTTTACCACCCATTTGACAATTATTTAATTATTGTTCAATTCAATTCAATTCAATTCAACATTAATTTTATTTTGTTTTGTTTTCTCGCATTTTGTTTATACAATCCAATAAAGATAAACCGTTGCCTGCTTTTATTATGTCATAAAATTAAAACTAATTTTAATGGCCTGAACGAGAAGGGGGTATAGCTTTCAACAAAACTCCGAAAAAGATTTTTTTTCGGTATTTCTTCTGCTCCATTGGAAAGCCACTTGAAGTAATAAAAAAAACAACGAAAGAAATAAAACTCAAGCTTAAAATATTTGAGGGAAAAAACCATGCAACAGAAACAAACAAAAGCGAAGAGAAAAAAAAAATAATTAAAAAGTAATTAAATATTTGTTTATATATTGTATATACAAAAACAATAACAGTAACAACAAAAATAAATTAAACAAATAACAGTTGATGACAACAAAGTAAATATTTTTTCAAGTGGCGTTTTTTTTTGTTTTTTTTTTTTTGCTTTCCAAAAATTTTAATTTTTACTGACGTCTAGTCATCAACTGCATGGATAATTTCATTACCCACGAGATGTTTAGTTTAAAAAACACAACTCTCTGTTGGAAAACACAAAAGAAAACAAATTTCATAAATAACTGTCGCAAAAAAGTCAAAAAGAATATAAAATTTAAACAAAACAACACTTGAAGTCGGCAAAAAAGAAAAAAAAATACAAAAATTTCACATCGTTTGCTGACAGAAAAGGTTGCTACACATTTCACCACAATAACCAAAAACAAAAAGTCAAAAATTTCATTCATTTGCCATCATTAATCATACCAAAAACGAAAAAAATAATTTTTTTTCTTTTAAGTTCAAAAGTTCAGTAGCACGCGGGAAGACGGCTCTGGCGCATGCAAAATATTTTCATGTCTTAAAGAAATTGAAATTTTATTGAAATAAAAAAAAAAAAAAAAAAAAAAAAAAAAAAAAAAATATTCTGTTTAAGATATTTTATTTGGTCCTAGCCTCAACAGTGTTGAGCATGATTATGATGGACAGTACAAATGCATAAGGTTGATTAGACATAGTATAGCTCAAGACATTATAACCGCACCATGGAAGAGCGGAACAAAGGCTACCAGAAATTTCCTCCATTGTGGTCCTTTCTGTGTCATTCGATTTTTCTGCTTGCCGTCATATTTGGCATCTTATGTGTAATAATTTACAGAGTCATCTTTAAACCCCACACTAACGGATCACGACAGGGGGATTTACCTCACACTGGGTAACACAATGGGCCACCGAGTGAACTTGCCTATGAACAACCAGACCTTAATAGAAATATCGTAGTCACTCTAGTCCAGTAGATATACGCAAGCTCGTGAGTTCATACCTCAGATGCGACATAAAAATATATTCCTTTAAACGAATTTCTATCAGCAAGAGAGTAAATTAAATTGCAAAGAAAATTTTCTCAAATTTGTAGTTCGGAATAGACGTTGCGTCTTGTTAAGTCATGGATAAAATGAACACACAAAATAAGGGTAGTGTGATGTAATGTTTAAACCATGTTGTGATGCATTTCCAGTTGCAGTTTTTATGTAGCTTACGTTTCAGGTGCCCGAATGAAACAAAGTCCGCAAGAATATTCCTCTATTCTGATCTTTTCTTTTGTATAGTCTAGGTATTTTCGATCAAGCCATTTTCATTTACAATTTGCCTTGTTTTACCGCTTCTTCTATTGCTTTAAGGATTCCATTCCATTTTTGCTAAGTTCCCAAGAGTTTTTTCAAGAAAAAAAAAATGCTCAACTAGTTCCACTGTTAACGTTTTCAACTTGGATTGGCATATTTCAAATGCTCTGATTTAAGATGATTTTCAGCCAGAATATTTTAAAAGGTCACCGTATAAACGATTTATAAGTGCTTAAAACGATTAAATGGTGTGAAAAAAAGTTAGATTGTATTCCAGACTCAAGTGTTAACGTAAACATTACACCAGCCCTTACGGAAGACATTGGAATCGTCCTTGTAAGACCTGTTACACAATTAATTAACCTAAAATGACCATAAATATCGCAAGAAATACAAAAAAAACGGCTTTAAATTTTAAAAATTCTCACACTTTTTGCCCTTCAAATGCTATGCATTAGAAATTTTTTAATTAAAATTTTATTTTAAAAATAACGCAAAACTTTTAAAACAATTGCCAAATATTTTATCATTTTTTTTTTTTTGAACATTTAAAGCAAAAAAATAAAATAATAAAAAATAATAATAATAATAATTTAATATTTATTTAATTTAATTAAAATAACAAAACACTCTGGCTGACCACCAAAATAAAATCAAGGTCAATGTTTATTCATACGGCACAGCATAGAGCACCTCTATTTACCTCTACTATTTACCTCTAGCAGCCAGCATTTAAACAAAAAAGAAAAAAAAACCAATGCAAACATTTTAAAAAACATTTTTTTTAAACTCCACTTAATAATTGAAATGAAATCGTGAACTTTTTTTTTGCATTATTTTTATTGTTATTTTTCCTTTTGTATTTATTTTCGTTTCTTTTTCTTTTTTCTTTTTTTTTTGCTCATTGAAAATCTTTGGCATGAATTTGCTTGATTTTCTTTGAGCTGCTGCTGCTCCACCATCAATTAAATGGAACAAGCTTCGTATTTGAAAAAGAAAAAAAAAATGAAATAAATATTGACAATAATTAATAAAAAAAAAATTACAAAAGCAACAATTAGATACGGTAACAAACATTTTTCAAAGAAAAAAAAAATTTTTTTTTTTCAAATGTGAAATAAAAATTGTTACCATTTTTACACCGATGGTGTGTGCTTTTGTGTCTGACAAAGTCCGAAATGAATTGTTAATCATGTGTGTCTAATTGATTGAGGCAAATAGCAGCAATTATAAAAAAAAAACTTTTGCAAATTAAATTCAAATGGTCAAAACGAATTACAAAAGTGCGCTACAATCTAGAAAAATTGTTCAAATAGAGTTATTGGACTAATTTAAGGCTTCTCGACTGTATGCCCTAGCATTAGTAAGGTATTGCTTCCATTAAAATGTAGCCTTTGTCTTAATGATTCATGTTTATTTCAATGGAAAGTGTTCGATCTGAAGAGGGGCCCATATTTATACAAAGTATCCGATATCTTGTAGGGAGCACCCTGTGCATTACATAAAGAATACGTTATTTAATCCCGTTATCCGTTTGTAAAACGCTTTTTCTGCAGAAGTGTTCTTCCATGCAATATCAATCTATTGTTCCGAAACACTACTCGCTCTGGCCAATTTTCACAAAATATTATTGTAGTTCAGTTTCAGTACCTGACTGTAGTGCATTTACGTCACGCATTTTATAACAACTGATGGCAAGTTCTAGAATTTTACTGTTGATTTGTTATTGTAATTTTTGTTCCATTCCATCTATGTAGGCTGGACATAACATAACATAACATAAACTTAACAATTTTTTTTTCAATTTTCTTTAATAATTTCAAGGCTTTAATTCAATTTATCTATAAATTTCAAGGGTTACAGACTTAACATTAGGTCTACTATAGCTGCTGTATAGCTTGTAGTATTTTATAAATTGGCTGTTACAATAGTCATGCGTTTATTTTTTTATATTTTTTTTTAATTATAATTAGCCAGTCTAATGACCATTAATTACAAATTTCAGTTTCATTTATACACAATACAACACGTTGTATAAAGATTATGAATAATGAAAAATGGCTGCAGTTGGAACAAGATAAAGAAGAAGAAAAGAAAAAAAAAGGTTGACTTTGTAAAACACGACACCTTTTTTACTTTGAACTCTTGGTTTCATTAACCCAGTTTGTTTTTCTCTTCTCTTATTTTCAATTTTTCATTCTCAAGGTATACAAATATGACATATTTACACTGGGTAATCTAATTTTTTTTTTCTTTTTACTGGCAGTTGTCTAACATCATGGCTCGTAAATCTTTTTTGTTTACTTTTCTTATAACTTAACCGGCTATACCAGCTAATTTTTTTTTAAACCCTTTGGCAAGGTTAAACAATTTGAAGTTCTTTTGCTATTGTTTGTGTGGGGGGGGGGGGGGTGGTACTGCGGAAAGTCTGCTTTGGAAACATTGATAAGAAGATATGTTTGGCAGATTTTTTTTGTCTCTTTTTATTTATTTATACAACAATAATAAACATTTTGTATTTAAAATATTTGTTTTCTTTTTTTTTCAAGTTAGAAAACAAAGAATAGATAACAAAAAAAAACCAAAAAATAAGTAGAGTAGAAATAGACAAAAAGCTGCTCTAATCCCATTTTCAAGGTGCAACCAAAATACAATTAATTTTAAAGTATTGCACAATTGTTCTTTAAATATAAACTGAAATAATAATAATTTATATGTTAAACGAATATTCAGAGTTATAAATAGGCCAGTATATCTGTCATATTATGTGAAGGTTTTTGTTGATAAAAATTTACTGTTTCTATACTGTTTTCTTCGACAAATTACACACTTTTTTACACCAAAAAAAAAACATCTGGGAACACTTCACAGATACATATCAACATACATAATTGGTCATTAAAACCATTTTGTCAGAATTACGTCCTAGTTTCTCTCACCACTTATGTTGTGCGTATTAATTTTTAATTATAATTGGCGGGACCTAGAGTTTAAAGTCGATTCCGAACCACATATTTGTATTTAGTCTCAGAGTTTTTGCCAGAAATCTGCTGAGAGGAAGTCGCCGGAGAATGTTGGGGATGTTTGACCTGGTGTTTGAACCGTGGCCTCACGTCTAACAAGTCAGCACACAGCCTACTAGGCTACGGCGGCTACTCCCCCCTGAGTTTTGGTCTTAAGAAAAACATCCGATTCCAAAGAACAGATTTGAGAAACTTTTCATGGCAATTCTATTTACTCTCAGCGTTTTTGTTAGAAGCCTGCTGAGAGCAAGTTGCCGAAAGAAATATTTTTTTATTTTATTGTTAGAAATGTATAAGCTAGGGCTCTTGTCCAGTAGGCCTATTAGACCACTGCAACTTTCCCAGATTATTCTAAAACCTATTACTGTTGATTGATTACCTTTATGAAAG
>QOCX01000278.1:32395-92741 GCA_005959815.1 Sarcophaga bullata | reverse complement strand
GATGATCTAATAAAAGAAAAGGAATTAAAAATGTTGTATTGTTAGAAGCAATATAATCCCTTCGAAATCCATGAATCTCTAATAGAACCACATGCAAATGATGGCAATCATCAAGGATATTAAACTCAATGTTGCTGTATGGGTATTTAATATGTTTAAGGGGACCTACCATAGTCTCTATATCTTCGTAACAGGAGTTATAGCGACAAAAGTGTAAACAATCTACACCATCCAGTCAAAGACACAAATGAAAGTGAATATTTCCTGCATAAATTAATACAAAATATTAATGAATGAACGAATCGAAATGACTGAATAAACTTCATTTAAAGCCATTTCATGTTGGAAGACATAGTTTTTGATATAAAATTTTTTCTTATTTTAATTTTTGTTACTTTTTTTAATTGAAAATGGTTGGGTCCATGGAATTACTTTGAAACTGAAGACCAAAATAAAAAAAAAATCTTAAAACAGAAAAATAAAAAAAATTTAGAAACAAAATTTTAATATTATGGGTGCGTATTGCAATAAATTAAAAAGAAATTAATTGATTTAACGGACAAATTGGTTTACGATGAAATAAATAAAACAGCATGTATGTATACATACTTATGTGCATACATAAACAGTGAAATAAATTTTTTTTTGTCAAACTAATTAATTAAACTTCTTAAATGACGACAAAAACGAGCCAAAAAAAAAATTAAAAAAAAAATAATAATAAAAGCTGACTATCCCACAAAAAAAAAAAATAAAAAACATCTTAAAGAAATCGAAAGCTTTGAAAAAAAAAAAAATAAAATTTTAAGTGCTTTAGTTTTCGAAAAGACCAAAAATTTCTTTTCAAAATTCCAAAATACCAAAAAAAAAAAAAAACAATCATTAAGAAGCAAAAGAGAAGCACAAAAAAAAAAAAATAAAAAATAAAAACCATACAGAAAATGAAAAATAAAAATTATAATAAAGATAATGATTAAAGATGCGTGGTTACTTTTACTTTTTATGGCCAGAAGAAAAAAAAAAAAAAAAAAAAAAAAAAAAAAAAAAAAAAAAAAAAACCCAGCACCAGCACTTACCACCAGTCGCTAGTCAGTTGGCCAAAAAGAAACCAGCCACAAACAAGCCAGTCAGTCAACCAACCAACCAACCAAACCAACAAGTGGGCTTAAAAATTTTAAAAGAAACACTTTTGGAGTCTCCATAAAGCTAACAGGCAGGCAGAGAGGCAAGTCAAAACACACAGGCTGACAGACGAACGGACGTATATTAAGAAGCTGGTTTTTGCAATCAAAGTGGTTGGTAGAAGAAAAAGGGGTTTTTCACAATTTCGCTGGTTTCAGAAAACTCCACCAAGATATTGGGCCACCACTTAAATGGCATTTTATTTTACTGGCTTTAGTTAGAAACCAAAGTTATTTTTTTTTTAATCATTTTTCTTTACGTGATAAACAAGCTGGTTCCTTAAGTAAGCAAACTGCATCATGCTGTAGCAGAAGCAGAAGCAGTAGCACAGCATCTTTTAAGCACCGGTACATTTTCTTTAAATAAAAGTTATCACGTGCAGCAAGTGCAACCATAAACAATTCCTGCAACAATTTCCAATGGCGACAAAAATGAGCCAAAAACAAGAGAAAAAAACGTGAAATAAACCGACAACAGCATGAACGTTGTTGCTTGACGACGACCCAGTTAAAAATTCCAACTACAACAACAAATATTTTTCATCTTCTTACAACAACATCAACATCAACAGCAACAACAACAGCAACAGCAATAACATTAAATTTACTAATGAAAAGAAAGAAATTGTGTTTTATAACTGGTCTTAAGGTGTGCGCTATGATGCTTACGTTTCTATGTCTGTAGCCCATTGAAGGTGCCTACACTATAACCGTAACTTTTGTTTTTGCCGTTTGGATTTTGAGGCATCCCATTCATTGATTTCATAGCATGGCATGGCAAGGCATGACATCGTATGGTATGTGGCATCCATTGCATATTACCAACATTGTAATCCATTCGCACTTTCTTTCGTTGTTTTTTTTTTTTTTTGGTGCGTTTCATGTGTGTTCATAACTGTCTTTTACGGTTTGTTTTACAGGTTTTTTTGAAATATTTTTCGCTTTTGCTTGTATGCAGCATTTTAGAAGGGTACTGTGTGTAATTACAACTGCAAATCAGCCAGAGAGAAGAGAAGAAAAAGTGTACACCATTTCTAAACAGAATTGAAAGTTGCAGACAACAAAGAACGATGGAAGGAAAGCACTTTGTTACATTCTTAAATTGCATACGCTCATTAGGCAATTCTAATAAGCTATCAGCCGCCGTAGTCTAGTAGCTAGTGTACTGTACTGACTTATTAGACGTGAGGCCACGGTTCAAACCTAGATCAGATGTCGCTAGCGAAACGAAATATGAAAAAATATTTCAATGGCGACTTCCTCTCAGCAGATATCTGGCAAAAACGCTGAGAGTAAATAACATTAAAGTTTCTCAAAAAATGTCATGCATAAAATTAACATCCTCTACATAAGTGGTGTGAGAAGCTAGGTTGTAAGGTTGGAAATGGTGTATAATAATTTTATTTTTTATAGTTTTCAAGCAAAACCATTTAAAGTTGTCATGTGAACATTTCACCTCTTTCCAGTAAAGGCAAAGAACAAACACCTGCCCATTTTGATTATATCTGTAGATGATATTTACATACATGTATGTATATGTATTTGCGGATATATGTAAATATTGACAAAAAAAAAAATCCTGACCTTTGTTAATAAAAATAAAATTCTTTTCAACAATTCTTATCTTTGTTTTCAAAAACAACTTCCTCCATAATTTCACACACACAAGCACAATCCAATGCGAAAACGAAAGGAAAAGTTTTGGTTTTTTTTTTTTTGTTCATTCACATAAAACTGTGGGAAATCAGAAAAAGATAGAAATTTAAAGCTTAAATTTAAAATCGCTTAAAAATGTATCAAAGAGCAGAAAGCAGAAAGAAAGCCAACAAAAAAAAAACGTAAAACAGAAATCAAGAAAAATAACTGAAATGCTGGCCGTTTATTTTCCGCTTAATTAAAACGGCAAACATTTGTCCAACAGAGCCAACAAAGGTAACAAAAAAAAAAAATGTTTTCAGGCTGATGTTCACCTGTTTATGGTGGTTTCTTCTGTTGACTTTTGTTGGTTTTCAGAAGCATTGACAACAAACAATCAGCAACTCTAGAGTATTTGCAGCAATCATCAGCCAGCCAAGCCAAGCCAGCTAGCCAACCCAGCCAACAAAAGGTAACAACAATAAAAATAATACCGGTTTACGTTTTAATACTTATTTCTTTCTTTCTTTCTTTCTTTCTTTCTTTAGCTCTTTTTTTTTGTTTTTTGTTTAGTATGTTACTAGTTTATGTGGAAAGATAACAACAAACAAAAAAAAAAAAAACAAAAAATAAATAGAAAAACACGTTAAGAAAGAAAAGAAAATGTTTACGACCAAGTTTGTTGGGTTATTTAGTAATGCCAATCAACAACTTCTATACGAGCAGATGAGACCAATCGTGACTTAACTCCACTTTTGGATACAATAAAGTTCTTCTAATAACTGCTATGCTTATAGGGTTTTCTGTTCTGTGCTGTTTATTGTTGCTGGCCTGGGTATGATAAAAAAAAAATACGGTAGTGCTTTAAAAGCTTAAATTTTATTTTTTTTTGGCCCTTTAATGTTTTGTTAGTTATACTACTTTTGCCCTCAATACGTTGTATATGTACGTATATTAGAGGTCGTATCATTGCAAAAATTTTCGTTCAAATTTAGGTTTTTTTGTCGTTGACTCAGTTTAGTTTTTTTCTTGTTCTTAAAATAGGTTTCGTATTGCAGTACGCGTTCGGAAACTAAACAATAAGGAAATATGGCGTAATTCTAAAATCTATTCCGCCGTAAGTTTGTGTCACTTGATCTCTGTGTTTGTCAAACGGATGAAAATACTTTAAAAATATCAAAAAATTGGTACTTCTTTAGTATCTAATATAGTGTTGTAAAGTTTGCGGTACTCTGAATTAGAATAGAAGATCACGATCATATGTGCTCTTCCGTCATTTTTGCACACCAATTTTTGTCGTCTTTAACATGATATTTCCATGCGATTCTCGATCGTTTTCTTCTGCGCTTTGCTTCGGGTAACCTTTCGAAAAACCTTTTCGCAGACACATCTTCATACACACGAGATATTGAGACCAACATATGCGTCTAACGATGTCTAATAATATCGGTACAGTTATTTATATATAAATACCCTGAGTTTCACGAAAAGATCGTCGAAAACATATCAACACAAAGTAGTGAAAAAGTTTAATTACGGCGTATACGAAGTGGATGGGAACCTTTCGTCCCCAATATATGCCAACCACAACCGAATCACAGTTTATAGAACGTAATTTATAGCCTTTTCATAGCACACCCTGTTAAAATCTAGAAGCCTCTGACGACCGATTTAATGGCAGAATAATTATATCTTAACGACAACCAGCCTAGGTAATACATACGACGAGAACACTATTGAAATGGACTCTTATGAGGTCTATACTTTTAGAAAAGGAAGCGGGCCTATCACCAAGCTGTGCAATTCTATGTTAATCGCTTATTTTTATAAGATCCAACGTTTTGATAAAAAAAAGACAAGGAAATGAAATTGATTACGCATTGGACAATGGCAAACAGGGCTAATTCTCACAAAAATTCAATTGCTCCTGAATAAATTATAAGTTTAAGCGAAACTTTAAAGCATTCTAAAACCAATATATCGGTCAGTTTACAAATATAGTTACTTTCCAAGAACACCTGTTGTTAGTACTAAACAACGTAGAGACAGTACAATGCAGTCCTGCAAAGGTGTTCAGGCGGAGGCATCAATTTTTCCGCATAAACAGTTATTATCCATACTGTACAGTGATTTCGGGCCTATATATTTGACAAGATATTATGGTGACGTTAATCTGGAAGATAGAAGACCATAAACAATACCATGAGCTCATTAATTAATAGTTCCACATGAATTTTATCAGCAGATGCCATAATCCAGCAAACGTGTTGGCTTCTTAGACCAGAGCTCGTGGTAATATATGTGTGGAAAAGAGAATGGACAAAGCAAAGTGATAATACGCTGATATTAGCAGCGAGAGAACCACCATGCTACTAGGATCTTGAACTCTGCTTAAAGATATAAATTAAAATTGTATAGAGGCACTCGATTGTAGGTATCTTCGATTTATTTTTAAAGAAGTCTGTGTTGAATTTTAGACAAAATTTTCTGACCGATTGCTACAGCTTCTCTTTGACTTTCTACATTTGAATCCTAAAATTTTCTGGCCACTATTATTATAAATTATCACATGGATCGCTTTCGATGTTCACATGCTATTTGACAGATTGTATGACATGAATGTACGTCATAACGATGGTACAATCAATATATCATATGTGAATATATGTATGTATGTATGTATGTATGTATGTATCAAAGGTTATTCACCTAATAATACGTGTATTAAAATGCAAACTGGTGCTTAAACTGTAATCAAAGCCAAGCCGATTATGGCAATAATCTTTAATAAAATTGAACAGAGAGAGAGAGAGACAAAATGAAAGAAAGATAGAAAGAGAAAATAATTTAAATTCTTTAATGTCTGGCTAATCTCGAAAGATCAACTCAATTTGCCTTTAATAATGGATGGTAATAAAAAAAAACAAAAACAAAAACAAAAACAAAAACAAAAACAAGAAATGAAAGCGAATTTCAGATCAAATGATAATAAAGAAAGTGTATTTAAGAGTATAAATTACTAAAACACCATGCTCCAGCCCCAGCATAATCTACTGGCATAATGATAATGCAGCGAGAGAGTGAGAATTTATTTAAAAAAAAACCCGAAAAATATAAAACAAAAATTTCATTTTTAAATATAAAATAATAAGAGAATGTGTTGAAATTATATTTTTAAACTGATAACGAATAAGTGTTTATAGTTTCGAAATATAAAATTAGCTCAACGCCGTTAAGAGTACAAATTTCAATTGTAATTGGGGGGGGGGGGTGTGGTGATGTGGATCATTTATAGTTTCGAAATGATTGATTAGGAAAGAAGACAAAGTTGAAATACTAATAAAATTAAAACAATAACTAAATAATTTCAACAAATAGTGGCTTATCTTATCAGTTATTTAATTAGAAAATGAAAGAAAGAAATATTTTGTAAACCAAAATCCAAATAGAAGTATCTAAACAAAGAAAACGAAAATTATCACACTTTTATAAACAAATGATTCATGCAATAGACAATCAAAAATTTTGATTTTTTTTTTTAATAAAATGGAATCAAATGCATAAATATTTGGAATAATTTTTTTTTATATGAAAAAATGCCAATAACGTAACAATTTGCAATTGAATATAAAACGCAAAATAAAAAACAGTGTTACCTGAGCTGCGTAAGAAAAATTTTAAATATTTAATGCTTCAAAGCAAAAAAGAAAAAAGAATTTAAAAAATTTATTAAAAAAAAAGTAACTGTGCTGCAACAGAAAATGAAATGAATGTTGGCTGGTTGCAAGCCACCACCAATAACTACAAATAGTTGCCACTAACAGTTGTTGTTAATTTGTGGCAAGTATCCTAAAGATATTGTTGCTGCGTGTTGCTACTTGCTACTCTCTATTGTGCAATAAATTAAAAAACTTTTGCAAAAAAAAAACAAAAACAAAAGGAATAAACAATAATAATAATAATAAGTGCGATAACAATTGTTGTGTCTTTATTATTATAAGGCAAGGAAAGAAGTAAACATATGAATTAAAAAGCAATAATAATTAAACAGTATTTTTTATTTTTTATTTTTATTTTTGTTTTTCTACAAACTACTTCACAACAATTCATGGAACCAGCAACCAACATTCACCAGAAAGAAACAGTGTTGGCAACACACCGTTAATTGACTGCGTAATCGCTTAAAAGTATTTAAGCCAGCTTTTGTTATTTTTTATACACAATTGCATATTTATTGCCAATTACAATCACAATTAAAATAAAAACATGCTCCCATATGTATGTATCTATGAGAAAGAATGCAACAACAATTGGAAAAATTAATGAGGTTGAATGGAAAAAAGTTTTTAACGATATATTTAGCATAATATGTTACTGTATTATCAATATCGGTTTTAAATTATTCTTCAACTTTATATATTAAACTTCGGATTTTCACTAAGTCGAACTGTATTATTATAAGAAATTTGTACATGTTTGTCTTCTTAAAGTATTTGCTGGTTCGAAATTTGAAAATAAAAGAGACAACAACACTGACAACACTGCATTATCAATTTTATTACACGATCATTTTACTACAAATCTCAAAGTTACTTTTTTCCATATTTATACTTCATTTACATTCTATATGGCAACTTCTGGAACAGTACTGATTTGTTATGTCTTAAGATCTTCTAAAGACCAGTGCATTGTAATAAAAATATTGACTCAAAAATCTTAACAGGCGTCTTCCAGAAGGGCCTCCTTCCAGAAACTTTTATGATAAGAGATAAAAACTTAAGAATATCTAAATAAGAATAGAATTTTCAATCAATTCATTGCTAGAAATTATTTCTTTTTGATCCAACAACTATGCCTTACAGGTCACCCAAAGAAAAATGACAATTAGGACTTCACTGATGCAGTTGATGCTGCAATATTTGAAAGTTATTTCGAATTAAACTTACTTTCTTACTTAACTGGTCTTTACAACTCTTTAGTCAGGATTACAACCTAGCATCTTACAACAGTCATGTTGTGTATGTTGAGTGGTAGGACCTTGAGCTTGAAAGGGACAGATATTTTAAGAAACTTTTCATGACAATTTTATTCACTCTCAGAGTTTATGTCAGAAGACTGCTAAAAGGAAATCGCCGAAAGTAATATTTTTTCATATTTTGTTTTGTTTTGAAATCTATGAGCCAAGGGTTGAACCAGGGACTCTCCTCTATTAAGACAACACACTATCGTCTTGACTGTAGCGATTTTCGAATAAAACTACCCTAATCTTACTTGCCAACAGCTGGAAGCAGTCTCTATAAAAAAAGCGACTGGTGATCTAAAGCTATTCCAACAGCAAGACAGTATCGATGAGAAAGAAGGTTAGTAAGACGACAATTTTGATGACTTTAGAGAAATGGAATTAGAACGAACATCATTGGAAAATTGGGAAGAAAAACACAGGAATTTAATGAGCAAAGTTACTCATAAATATACCCAATACTACAGAGCTCATGTCTCATTTTCAAACAGAGTCTCATCGTAAGTTCTGCTGCAGTGGACAAATCCCCTACTTAGGTGCGTCATAGAATAGTTAATGTTGACTAATATTAGAGTAAATAATCGAAAACTTTTTATATAAAAATATTAAATTGGACAAATGAAATTTTTAAAAGAAAGAGTCCCCCCTTCTTTTTTCACCCAAAACCAAACAAACAAAATAAAATAAAAATAAATAAAAATAGCCGCAATACCATACCCCCTATAGAAATGATTCATACAAGTGTTTTGTTTTTGTTGTTCTGTTATAAACATTAATATTGATTCGGGTGGCCTATGTACATATTTTGTATACGATATACCATCGTGTATCATCTAATCATTAATCGCAGACATTCATATGTATGTATATTCGTATATTTTTGTCGTTTACACACGTCCGTCTAAGCGCCATTGCTGTATTTAACAGAAGTTCAGCATTTCCTGCAGCATGAGGATATTTCCGTTACAAGTGCTTGTATAACGGTATGTATTCTTAATGCCTTTTTCTTTTTGTATGTATTTGTTTATATGGTATTGTTGTAGTTATTGTTGCAGAAGGAGAAAAACATATGTTTTAAAATTTTTGAAGGTCATTGGACTTGCGCTTTCAGAATTTAAAATATATGTGTGTGTGCGTTTACCTCTCCTTCTCTCTATCTCTCTGACAGTGTTTTTTCGTTGAGTTCTCGTTCTCTTTACACAGAATGGTTTAAAAATCGTTATATTGTCGTAGGTTCGTTGGTTGTTTGTGTTTTTGTTTTTGTTTTTATAGTGGTGTCGATGGAAGTGGGAAAACTTTTAAATCAAAACTGGGTAAAACATTTGCGGTAGTGTAGGTGGGAGAGTGTGTTTAAATAGTAGACAACAGTAGTGTTGGATTCGAGCAAATGTTTGCCGGTTTCTCCCTCAGACAAAAGAAATCTAGAATTTCTAAATTAAATCCTATTTAAGCGCAATTCGCTATTAATAATAGACTGATTAATAATAGACTGAGGAAAGCCTCCATCCCCCTCTACGCCTGCAAGGTGTTGAGGAAAATATGTGGCCTGAGACCTAGATTGACTCACTGGATCTACACAGTGGTGGTCAGATCTATCTCGACCTACGGGTGCCTGGTGTGGTGGGAATCCCTAAGGAAGACGACGAACTTGAACCTAATACGTAGGTTACAACGATCTGCTTGCAGGATTATTAGTAGCGCCCTGCGCACTACTCCAACGCTCGCTATGGAGATGATCTTATACCTTTCACCACTTGATCTCTATTGCGAGGTCGTGGCGGCTAAGGTTAGCAGGCGTCTCTGGGCGACTGGACAGTCGCATGAAACGGGCATTAGTCATACGAAGATACTTTGAGAATTTGGGATTGTCGGAAGCAGTGACTATATGACACCGCGATTTGACTTCTCTAAGAATTCTATGACATTCATTTCGCAAAGGGATGACTGGAGGAATGGTGGGGCGCAAATCGCAAAAGACTCCGTACAAATTTACACATTCCTGGTAATTGCAGAACGGATGAACTGGCCAGGAGGCCCACGACCATCGAACTCCCTGATGAGTTCTCTACACTGGAGATCCCTCTGGGTACTTGCAAGCTTATAATTGACAATGGAATCGTGGACCTTGTCAACAGTAGGTGGGCGGCTTCGGAGACGGGCAAAACGGCGCAGAAAATCTGGCCAAAGCTGGATAAGAGGCACTCATCAGCTCTGCTTAAACTCCAAAGAAGTAAGCTCAGTACTGTTATCGGGGTTATTACGGGGCATTGCTTTATAGGAACGCATGCGAGGCGAATTGGTTTTGGACACCTTGCCATTGACTTCTGCAGAAGCTGCGGAGATGAGGAGGGGTATGAAACTGTTCTTCATCTACCGTGCACATGCCC
Source organism: Sarcophaga bullata (assembly GCA_005959815.1). Taxonomy (NCBI): domain Eukaryota; kingdom Metazoa; phylum Arthropoda; class Insecta; order Diptera; family Sarcophagidae; genus Sarcophaga; species Sarcophaga bullata. The sequence continues at coordinate 82,518 of QOCX01000278.1, read as the reverse complement.
GGCACTTTGTCGGAGAAGAAAGAGGCATCTGGGTGCCTACTACATGGAAGATCTGGATGAACTGTCATGTTTGGATATTGACAGTCTAGACTAGGGGAAAATATGTAACTGTGGTATCACAATGGGCCCTGCGTGCGGCTTAAGTGTGCTCGCCCATGACTCCATCGAGGGACAGTCACTTCTACCTACCTACCTATATCAAATAAGTTCCAGTTGTTTTTACCTACACTGTAAATGCATAACATCTCACTTGTTTGATGCATAATAATACTCATCATACACAATATGTATCTGGCAAAGTATGTATAAGTAATTACAATATAGAGTATGAGATATTTCTATATGTAAAATATGTTTTTATTTCTATATTCGTCCCACTGCTCTATCTCTCTCTCTCTCACACACACTTTTCTCTATAAGTTTCTTGCTTAAGTTCAAGTTCATTTTTAAAAGCGTGTGTTGGCAGCAAGGCAGCTGAATTGGATTGGAATTCATGTAATTTTCAGTTTTTTTTTTTGTTACAAAGTTTTTGTGTCCAAATGAATAGCACTTGGAGTAGTTTTAAATTAAAGGGAAATTAAATTGTTTAAGGAAGTTTTGAGCTGGACAATCAAAAATAATTATTTTTTGACTTTTTTTTAAGCCAAGGATAGAACCTTGCCATGGTCATAGGACACTAAAAATAATAAAAAAAATTCCTTGAAACATTCGTTAAATATTCAGTCTAAGTATAGTTATCGAATTGTTGTAGACTAGTGTAATTATATCGATTATTGAAGAATATTATACTAGAATTAATACGACAATTTGAAGTATAATTAAAATTTTTGTTTTTTTTTTCTCCGCATTGCTATTGCTGGCATATTCACTCACTCAATGAGTATTAACATTTTAAAGTCTCGCCATCACATCTAGTAAAGATGAGATATGATGAAAGGTAGAAAATTTAAATTTAGTGTCCAATAAACATGAGTAGTCGCCTAAACCTAGTTGCTTGCTTACTTGGCGAGAGTTACGTGTTCATCTCTGAATTTGAAAAAATAAATTTTTCTTTCCAATTTCTTTAGCATTAAGGAGAAACCTTGAGTTGGAATTGACTTCAAATTAATAACAACAACAACAACAAATTTTAGAATTATAAATACTAATAAAAATTCCTTACAATTTCATGTGATTTAAAAAATCTTTCGTTTGGTAAAACAGCATATTTAATACTCACTCTAATAAGTCTAATAATGCAAAATTATGTAAAAAAAAAACCTTAATAAATAATGTCATAGTGGACCTCCCTGGCGTATTATAAACTATTAAAACCAGAAAAAAGTAAATTTTTTAAAAGGCCTGCACTACTACAATATTTTAACATGTTGCCAACTGATTTATGATGTTTTTTTTTTTTTTTGTTTTTCAAATGTTTTCATCATAAACAATTTGTGTTCGAAAGAGGGACACAATTATGTTAAGACATCAGCTATTAAGTCAAAAGCAAAAAAAAAAAATAAAAAATTAAACAGAAGGCTACAATAGCTATGACAACTTTTAAATAATTTGGGCATTTTGTTGTAAAAATTAACCACAAAAAAAAAAAAATTAACAAGAGTTTTCATTTCATTTCGCTGTTTTTTTTTTTACTAAATAATGACGGTGTTTTTGGTGTTTTTTTTTTTAGGAGAAAAACAAAAGCCGAAACAAAATTTAAATTTTTTTAAAATTTATTTCTAGACAACACGATATCATTCAGTTAATGTTGTGCGTGATTTTCTTATAATCCAGTTTATTTCTTTTTTTATATTTTATTTTCATCAACAACAACTACCCTGATGAAAAATCATATTCATATGATTTTCATTACATTTGAAATTAGAAAAAAATAGAAGAAAAAAAAACAGAAAGAAATACTACAGGCAGGTCTCATTAAAGAAATTAAGTGGTAATTTATACAAAATGAACAGAAAAAGCAGCTCAAAGCAAAAAAAAAAAGAAAAAAAATTACATATGAAAACCGGAAAATAATAAATATTTCAACATATGATCTATCCATCATTAAGAAGAAGCAGAAGAAAAAGAAAAAAAAAAACAAACATCAGCAACAGCCTGCCAGCAGCAACAACCAACCAGCAACAGCAATAAAAATAAAAACAAAATAAATAAATTAAATTATAAATTTTTAAATGAGCTTTACAACAGCTATTCAACCACATCCAGTCAGTCAGTCATTCAGCCAGCCAGCCATCTACTCTATCCATATGATTAAAACTTCTATTATTTTAATGAATAGAGAGGCAGATATTATTGCAAGTGAGCTCGCGAAATCTAAACATTTTCACCTGATAATTAAACAGTAGCAGTGGCAGGCAAAATAACAAAAAAAAAAATGTTTTAGAAAGAAGGAAAGAAAGAAAAAAATATGAAAAGAAAATTATAATTATACCATAATAAAATATTAATTCTAAAGAGAAACTTGTCAAAATAGACAGAAAAAAAATATCACACCAATCTCTATGCATTATTAAGATAAAATTCTTAATTTTGCAAAAAAAATTTTATATTTAACAACATGATCAATAAAAGATTAGTTGAAGATCATGAATTGGAAGAAACACTAAATAAATGAGAATGAAAAATATCCCGTTAAAAGTCCAAAAGTTCTAAAATATTTTAATTCATTCTGAATAAAATGTATAATAATTAGATTTGAATTTAGCAACATGTTGTCAAACATTTCATCTTAGCCATATTATGTAAGTGACCTGGACTTAACTTTCATTTTTTGTTCATTTGGTGACCGCTAGGACACGGGTGCTGAAGATCCCTAGAGGATCGAAGAATTGTAATTGAAAACTACATTATTACGACATATACTTCACAATTATCCCAACATCATTTTCGATGACAAAGTGCGTATAGAGACAGGTGCTGAACAAATTCTGTACAAAGGCATATGGAGTAGGGCCAATGTGATTTTAATAGACGCAGTAACAACATTATTGACATACTTCGTCTTATTTGGATATCTGAGTCAAAACATTTGTAGGCATCCAGAATTAATCGACAAACTAAACCACAATGGTGTGGAAATAAATGATCCAGCCAAGTGAGTTCAATTTAAAATGACTGGCAGTTTAGTCTAATCTAACCTTGAATACCGATATTTTAAGGGTCACGAAAATAGATTAAGTGCATAAGCACCTCACTATTATATTCGACATATGTCTACAATAAGAGCTTTCCTTACGTACTGACAGATGGCAAGTTTAATGCCCTAGGATTTCTAAAGAAAACTAATTATTTTGTTAGCTTGCGAACAATTAAATTAAAAAAAAAAAAGAAAACAAAGAAAAAGGAATGAAAGAAAGATAAGGCAGATGCTATGCTATGCGGCAGTCCTATGTTCCTTAAGGGAACTTTAATGGGCTAAAAAAAAAGGTGAACACTGTGTGCTCATGTATGATCAAATGACTTCTATTCCAGCTGTTTAGGAGAGAAAGAAAAAGCAACAGTGAATCATTATTCCTGCTATTGACTTTCCCAGAGGACACAAGAAGAATCCAAATATAGCTGAACAATAATGCATTTGTTTGAAAGTTTATCGGATGATAAATCCAACTTAATTCTTCCTAGATCCATACTTAACTGCAAAACGGACTATTTAATAAGATTTAAATTACTGGCGCAAGCTTAAAACCTCATAATAAAAAATATCCATTACAAAACCTCTTTCCCTTACCCAATATTTTAGCAGTTAAATAAAAAAATTCTTATTTAGGTGTTAATTTGTAAAGAAACAAAAACAAAAAAAAAAATGGGGCACTACATCATAATAACCAACAACAAAATGCTCAAACTATAAAATAAAAATTAAATAAAATCGTTCGTTAAACAAAATATTTAAACATCCACAGGTTGGCTATTCAGTTTAAAGACATAAAACCACACGGATGATATTGAGTAGCAGGTTAATCTATCATAAGCTTTTCTTGAAAGCACAAACATTGCTTTCTTCACATCTTTTTAATCGCAACGAACGAATGAACGAATATTTTCAACTCGACACCATATATGCATGCATACATACATACATACATACATACATACATACATATATATATATTGATGAAGGCCCCAAGGCTTAAAGAACACACGATAAAAAAAAAAGGGGAGGGTAATAAATGGTGTCTTTCATTAACAAAACAAAAAAAAAATTAAAGAAAGAAAAAAACTGTGAAAAGACGATGACTTTCCAAAAATATTGAAAGAAAGAAAAATAAAATAAAATAAAAACGTTAAATGTTTAACAGAAAAAACTGCATTTCCCCAGTCTCTACAGAATTTCTTGACGATGACGATATCGATAGATATTGTAACAACAACAACAACATCTACTATTGCTGTAGTATAGTCATGATTATCCAGCAGCAGCAACCTGTGAAATTTATTTTTGGTTTGTTTATGGTTGTCAAGAGAAAACAGAATCTCCTTCTACCAAGCATGTGTTGCTAGCTATGAACGACTGTTTAGATGGTTGGTGTCCATTCTTTTAATGTTTTTATTTTTTTGTTCGTTTCAAATTCCCATAAAATGGAATTATTCGTCATATTCACAACGACCAAAACGTCTCTGATGCATGATAAATTGGCGTCAGTTGTCATATAAAATATTGGTAAATATTTTCAATCATACTCCTGAAACTCTACTTTTTTCATTGTTCCTACATTTCCCTCTTTCTTTTCCCTGGTTAATGCATATGACGTGTTCTTATAGTTAAAAATTAAAAATTAAATTAAAAATTGCTGTACCAGTACCAGAAGTTTCTGATTTTCAATGTTTGTTTGAAATTGTTTTCTTAGATTGGAAGAAAATTTAGCTTAACATTTGGATATAAGACCCCGACAAATAAGAATTAAGGCATGGGTACTTATCTTTATAAAGCATTGAATATTCATTAGCTTCAGTTTGATTCTCTGATAATGCCCCATTAGAAATTTTTATAGTCATCGTAACTCCTAAACAAGACGGGAGCCAGATAGTACAGCCTAAAATTGTCAGGCGAGCGTCTAAGTTAGATAGACTTTCTATTACTGTTTGAACCGTTCTATTCTGTCCGTATAAACAATAAGCACATTAGAGAATAAAATTATTAAAGAATTTCAGATTATTTTTTGAATTTTTAAGACTACAAATTCGTAGTTCTTTAAAAAATCACTTTTAGACCATCAGGAGGTTGATTATGGTCGTTATAATTGATCTACTCTTACTGTACAAGAACTTGGCAAGATTAGAAATAAATTTGAAGAGACTAGAAGGATTGCAAATGTGCAAATCAGGCTTGTGCTAGTAAGTACATACTGTAGAAAATATCGAATACTACGACCTTGCCTATTCCATAGTGTTCTCAGCAATTGGGCCTATCTTATGACACATTAGCTGGCATTTTGATTTGCCCTTTCATTTATATGAAGTCCAACTCATGCAACAACTAAATCCGATTGTAAACCAAAACGACATAGATATGCTAATATCCTAGCAGTGAAGATAATTTCTCACTCGTTGATTACATCAATGAGCAAAGTTGTTTGAGTACAGCCCGGAGATGACATTGAGATGTATTTTTCGAAAATTGTTGAAGATTTCAGAGCGCTATTGCCGTAAGATAACCGGCTTTTTTGACTAGCAATTAATGATTGTGAATTGAATAGTATGAGATGCATTCTGCTTAAGCTGACTCTTATGTCTGATGCGTTTTCGGGGTCCACAATACCTACAATAATAAATTGACTGTCAACTAAAAAATTTAAATGAATGAACAGCAAGCATACAGCATACACTACTTGTTATCGATAGGTTGTAAAAGAAAAATACTGAGTGAGAGTGGTTACAAACAACTCTCTCTTTCTCGACATTCAAAGTAAAAGACAAAAAATTCACCTGTGGGCTTTAACAAAACAAAACAAAAAGAAAATCAACAAAATTACACCGAAAATAATACAAAAAAAAAGAAAAAAAAAAAAAGTTATCGAAAAATTGTGCTCAACCAGGTTTAGTTTCTTTCAGTTTTTTTTTAACTTTTTTCTTTGAAGTTAATATACCCAGCAACTGTGCAAGACTATGTATGTAGTTGATTTCATGAATGTGTGTGTTTATATATAAACATGAATTATAAATTATAATAAAATTAACCGTTAAGGTCATTCATTGTTTATATCACTGACCCAGTGAAAAATAAAAGTCAACATATTCCCGAGATCAACAAAAACAACTACAATAGCAAATAACATTATAAGACCCGGTACATAGATACATAGATACATACTTTATGAATTATTTCTTATAAACAAATAAATTATGAACAAAAACAACAACAACAACAACATAAGCATAAGCAAACAAATAGCAACAACAACAACAAACATTTGTTTTTTTTTTATCACAATGGATGTAATTTAAGTTTTTTTGTCGTTGTTGTTGTTGTTTTTTGATTTCAAATTTTGTGGTTTGAAAGAAAAAAAAATTACTACAACAACAAATAATATTTCATTATTATCATTACAAATGGTGAGAATCAGATTTTGGGAAACTTTCTCCCTCTCAGAAAAGAAGTAGAAGCAGGAAAACAAATAAAAATTAAAAATATGAAACGTTAGATAATGAATAAAGAAAAAGAATAATTTGGGAGAATTTTTTAATAGCCAGGTCAGAAAGGTGATATGCGGTTATAATTATAAATAAAAAATATTTGTGGGGTTCCACAGCAGCATACATAATATGTACGTTGTTAATCAATTGAAAACTTTACGTTCATTACCAGTACAAATATGAAATTTAAACGAAAACCTATAAAAGGCCATCCATAGTATGTATGTACGTATGCGTGTTATTGGGTCATTGCAGCATCCAAAAAAATTAAAATTAATAAATTGAGAATTCTTTTAAACCCAATTTTAAACACCAATTTATTCACGTTATTAAATATTGTCTGGCTACAGTGTTAGAGAAAAGTATTGCTTGGGTTTGAATTTTGTTTGATTTTATAAACTTGGCTTAGAGTTTAAATATCCCGCAAACAATCAACAGTCAAACAGTGTCCATTTATATTTAAGAATGAATAGAGGACAATGTTCCTCATTCAATAGATTTTAACGTAGGACATAACGACAGATAGCGACCCTATCATCTCAGAACCTGCTACTACTACTATTACTTACAACTTACAACAGTGGATAGACAGACGAACATAAAAAATGAGTGTCGATTCCATTAAGGCTGTCGTTGAAATATAATCCCCAAGGCGGCAGACGACCAGGCTTCTCGTAAAGGAAGTAAAGCAGAAAATTATAAAGAGATTTAAGGTAGATGAAATTAAACTTGTTGTAAGTAATAGATAATGCCATATAGTCATACTGGGTATAAATCAAGAAGTAACTTAAATCCAAGTGAAGAAACTAACCTAACCGAATTATACTAAAGAAAGCCTTCAATTACAGGCCAAAGTAATGGCAATACAAAATTTTTCTCTTTTTTTTTGTTTGTTTAATTTTTAATAAATTTCTCTAAACTTTTTTTCACTTCATGATTTAATTTCATCAAATTTTTCGATCTTATTTTATTTAACATTTTATAATAATAAAGCTATTTTAAATTAATATTTATTGAACATTATCGAAAACATTAACAAAAANAAAAATATTGTGATTATTAATCAATAAAAAACAAAGTTCTCACCATTCATGTTTTTAACTTTTTATAGCCAGGAGGGCTAATTTGATAGTAAAAAAAACAAATGGAAATGAAATAAGAAATAAGATGTTAAATAAAGAATAAATGAAGTAACGCTTAAGGCCATTAAAGATCAACTATTGAAAATCATTTCCGTTTTTATGGCATTATGACAATCTACAATAAAGACGGCGGCTGGTTTCTAGAAACCCATTAACAGTAGTTTTTATGGCAATGCCCGGTAACTGCAAATGAATCTATTGGAATGGAATGGAATAGAGAAGTTGAAATGGTAGAGGCAAAACAGCATGCAATTGAGTAACACTTTTATCGAAAAGCTTTTCACACATGGGTGCTTTCTGAAAAACTACTAAAAACTTAGTTATGAATTACGATTGTTTTATTTATTTATTTATTTATTTATACTTTTTTTCTTCATTAAAAACAGAAAAACAAATGAAGAAAAACAAGAATTGGTAGTGTTTGTTGCTCGGCCAAATTCTGTATTTGGTTAACCCAAATTAATAGTTACAGATGATGGCCGCTAAAGATCTAAAGACATTAAAAAAAATTTAAAACCTTAACACATTCGAATATGGTAATAGAATCGACTTAGAAGCTGTGTGTGCGCGAGTGTTTACAAGTACGACTGTGAAATTTGGCCATAAAATAAAGTCATTAAAATATAGACTTGGTAGTTGAATTTAAGTATAAACCTCAATTCATGTTTCTTTTCATTTTCAAGTTTATAGTTAACATTGCGCCTTGAGCATAAACACATTTGAAGAAGTCTTTAGAAGTGTTTAAAACAAAAATAGAAAAATAATCGAAATAAATCAAGAATTCAAATACAGCGGACCGTTTTCAAAAGGTGAATTTTTTTCCATAATCACAGCTGTTCAGAGCAATTTTCAAAGAGATTATACGAGGTGTGGCTATATAATGAAGTAACCTTTAGCAACGAATTAGTTTTTTAAAACCAATACATCTGTATCAACATCTTTTTGCAATCGTCAAAGCCCTTCTAAACAGCAAATCTTCAGCGTTGTAATCTCTTTTTAAAATATTCAAATTCCCAGCCCCCTTTTTAGCAGTCTTTTCAATTTTGGACATATGAATAGTCGAGGTATATATAGCTTTGAATAGTTTGTTTTAACACAACACCTTTTAAATTAAAAACGTAATAAAATTTAAACGAAAAATAATATGCACTTACCCCCACCACTTTGTTCCACTTGCTGTTGTTTGCGTTGCCGCTCTTGTTGTTGTTTCAGTTTCTGTTCTTTCTTTTTACGTTCTGCTTCCGTCCAGGAACAATGTACAGAACCATCACGATGCAAATTTAAATTTTCAATAGCATCGGGTATTTCCAAATCGTTGAATATGTGACGTTTACCAGCAGCAGCAATACGACGATATAAGGAAATCGTTTGATATATCAAAGCCCAGGCCTGTTCTTCTGACAAGGCAGCCTTAAAACATTCCAAAATATTTTTAATGCTTACACAGTCCGTAGAGCCAGTGCTGCATGTATAAATAGAAGTTGGTGGTGAAGGAGTGTTAATCAATATGGCCGTAGTGCCATTAACAACGTCCTTATGATCGTTTGATTTTGGTTTAGTAAGCAGCAGTTCCTCATTGGCACTGTCCGGTGAGGTGGATAGGAAACCTTCCTCAGCATCTGATAGATGTTGCTGTTGCAGCTGATGACATTTGCCGTTGACAATGGGTTTGGCTTTGGTAAACGATAATTTTATTTGTGAATTATTGTTGTTGCTGCAACTGGTATTGTTGTTATTGCTGCTGGAGCATTCATAGGAGTCAGTTTCAGTTGTAGTTGTTATTGATGGAGAAGATGTTGCTGCAGCTGCTGTTGATCTGTTATCACCTCCACCCTCATCGATAGCCCGTGTATGACTGGGCAATTCTTCGGTTACTTGTGGCTTTGTGGCCGTTATATGATCGCCAAGTTTTTCTTGGATTTCTGAAGTCATTTTCGAATTGTTGTTGTTCTTGTCGAGCAAAGGGAATTTGATTTCCCCGATAAAATGTTTTTCACATCAAGTTTATCGTTGTTGTTATTTTGTTGTATTGCTGCTTGTTTTTATATTGTTATTGGGCACTGATTATTTTTCCTTTAAAACGAATTTTTTATTGTAATCTTTACACACAATTTGTAACGGTATTATTATAGAATAAACATTAAATAAAAATAATTAACTAAACACACAGGAAAAAATAAACGCAGAAAAAAATATTTCCGAACAAAATCAAAACCGAACTGAAATCAAAAACTGTTTTTTCTCTCCTTTCAACACTTAAATCTGAAATAAAAATACAATAAAAACATAGGTAAACTTAATTGAAGTTATTTATTAATACGTTTTAATATTTTTGTTGTTAATTTTTTCTATTAAATTTTATTTTTTTATTAATTATTTGATCAGAAAATCACAAACATTTGCTTGAATTTTGTTTAAATTTGGTGTCTTCGTTTGTAATAAAAAGAAAGGGAATGAAATGAACTTGTCATGGCAAAAAAGAGAGAGAGAGAGAAAGATAGAGCGAGGCATTTGTTCAGTGCCATCTACAGGGTTACCAAGCTCGAAAGAGTTGAAAATTTTAAGTCTGTTTAAAATAAAAAGGATTTGAAAACATAATTATGGTTTCCTTAACTTTGAAAAGTAAAGTATGGATCTTGCTCAAACTCTACTTTTATTTTTAAAGTAACGAAGGGGTAAAGGATAATGTTTGGAAACGGGAAAAATCTGGCTCGCTATGAATATGCTAAACAAAAATTGCTTTGAGCTCAACTATAGCCTAACATAGGAACCCCATGGTAATTATAATGGGACATTGGTCGTTTTTTACTCATCCCTGGCTACTGAAAATATATTAACGTATATTGATTGGGTGCGAACGTTCGATATTATTGATTGAAATATTTCCAATTAGTTTATTTGCCGAAAACTTGTCTTTCTAAAACTACAAAATTTATTTCAGCTGTATAGGTTATAGGTTACGGATAAAAATCGATAATTTTGAATCTTGACATTTGTTCAACAACATTTTATTTATTACAATTAAGACATTAAAACTCACATAATGTTTTCCAGTTGTATGAAATTTTAACCACAATTTGCATTCAATCATAATTTTTATTGCCTATTAAAACTACAAAAAAAAATTATTTTAATTAATTAATTTTTATTTCCAAATCCAAATTTGTAACATTCATTAATGTCTTGTTTTAATGGCCTTTTCTGTTTATAAAGTAAAATGCAATATTATCAAATATTTTTTCCCACCATCCATATACTGCTAACTGCATTACATTATCAATTTTCATATTTAAGTTTCACGGTTTAAACAAGTGCGAAAACTTTTATGGCCATTTTATAATATATACCTGCATAGAGAAATAAATTTGATAGACAAGCAACTTATTCATTTCTTTTTTTATTATTAAAATGCATTTCATTTATAAGGAAAAAAAAGTGTGACACATTTTGACAAATAAGTACAAGGTATTAAACAACAACCAACGAGTGTATAAAATTCAACCTGAATTACTTTTATTAAACAAATGCTTTTTATAACAACTATTTCAGTGTGTTAAATCTCTTTTAGTATAAATGAATTATATAATTATATACTAATATAAAACAAAACACTTCTTTTTATGGGGAAATCACTTAAAAAAAAAAAGAAAATTAAAAATAAACTTGAAATAAATGTTTTCATTTTTTGGTCTTTGATATGTGTCGTGAAATTTAAGAAATTTAAGAAACTTTATTTTGCATTAAATAACAAATAATTAAAATTTATAAATAAATACGCTTTATTTTAAACCGTGAAACAGGGAAAATGCATTTAAAAAGCGGTTTTAGGTTTGAAATCAATCAGAAAACTCTAAAAATCTTCGATTTTTTCCAAGCTTGAAGTATTTAGAAACACTTATTGTCCTTGTTTTTAATCCTATTCCTCTTATTTAAACGTTTTTATAAAGATGAGTCAATCCATGTTACTATATATTTACCAAAGATAAGATAATTTTTTTTATAGCAGGTCAAAAAATATTTACAATTTTTTAAAATATTTTTTGGTTAAGTTTCCCTACTCTTGATCAATTTTTAAAAACTTTTATCATTTAAATTTGATGTATTTCTAAACATTTCCCCTTACAAAAAATGCATTTTTAATTAACATCATTATTATAATTGAATTTAAAGGTTAAAATAATTTAAAAAAATAAACCTTTTTTTTGTGGTTATTTGATATTCATTTTTGAATATTTTTTAACTTTATGGTGTACAAACTTGCTTGAGATCCATTTTTTATTTGCTGATTATGAAAAATATTTCTTAATTCAAAAAAATTTACCATGGGATGGAAAATATTACATTCTTCTTTTAAAGGCCAATACGTAATGATTTTTTATTTCAATAACAACAACTTGTTATTATGCATATGCTGTGCATAGTTATTTATTTTATTAACATTTTTTCACCACACCCCATTATTATTTATTTATTGATCTTAATTCTTTAATCAAATTGTGTAATTTCTGAAACCTGAGCTTGGTAACACTGCGTTTTTTTTTTAATTCATACTTGTTTGTTGGCAGAAGAAAGAAAAATAAAAACAAAAAAAAAATGCGTGTATATGCTAATAAATCTGTTTATAACGGTTCATTAACTCACGTGCTTGCAAAGAGAGAAACACAAAAAGAAAAAAGAAAAACAAGAAAGAAATAATTGCTCTGTTTATGGAATTTAATAACAACAACAATATTACTAAACGAAAAAAAAAAACAACACACACAAAACATAAACGTGATATAAACATTAAGAACATTTGAAAGTGTATGCGTTGTATATGTGTGTATGTAATAACGATAACATTATTAATGCAGTAAAGAACCCAATTAATTAATGTTTAATTAAATGTTAACAAGTGATGTTTTTAGCATATGTCTCTTTAAAAATCAACGGTATTTTTAATAAGAGTGTGTAAGCAAGAAGGTGGTGGTATATTGTCAGTTTTTTTGGTTTGGAATTTTGGTGTTGGTGTATTCGTTTACATGAGTGTTGTTGTTTTAAGGTTGTATTTAATCCTACTTTAAAGAGATTATTGCATAAAACTCTCTTTAATAAATAAATAAAAAAAACTACAAATTAAGAGAGCGTAGGTGGTCTACTATCATCCTATATTTGTTTTATTTAGTTGTTTAAGGAGTTGCATTACTTGCAACTTTGTTACTATAATTCTTACACCCATAACAATAGAACTTTTTTGGTACACACATACTACATACACATACACTCGCATTGTAACATTTGCTCTTTTTATATGCGAATAATTTTTTTTTACACTAAAAAAATAAACTGGTTCTTTTTCTTATTTATTTGTTTTTTTTTTTTTGTTGTTTAGAACTTGTTTGAAAATATAGCAGCTTTTTGTTGTATTTGTTTTTGCTGTTTTGTTTCTGGAAAAACTCACATACACTTGTTTACACACATGCACACACAGTGCTTCTTTTTTAGTTAGCATATACTATTAGTAAGTAATTTTTACCCATAAACTATACTAATGAATGTAAATAGGCTCGTTTATAATTTTTTTTTTGAAAGGATAATAAATAAGAAGAAAATTATTACAAATTTCCTTGTTCTTTTAGGTTTTTAATTTTCTTTTTAACTTTAATTATTTGGTTCAAAATCAATTTTTTATATACTATGTTGGTTTATTTTACTTACAAGCAGATAAGCTTTTGTTTCTTTTTTATATATTTATTGTATTCTTTTCTTATGGTTTTTAATTAAATTATTATTTTTTTTTTTTTTATTTTTCAATTAATTGTTGCTGACCGTTAAATAAATACATACAAAACAGATAGAAAAACTGTTGTTATAAGTTTCCACACTGCACTTTAATTTAATATTTATTAAAGAACATACCACCGTATATTAATAAAATAAACTAGAAAAATTATCTGTCTGCACGGCTATGAAACTTCTTGTGTTATTTTTTCAATTCTAGAAACCTTAAACTATTACATATATTTGTTGCTTATTTTCGCCATCTTCACGCCATTTTTTTTTCTTATAAAAAAATTTTTCCAATGGAAAAAATTTTGTTTTAAATCCTCTGATAATTTACTTTAATTACTTCATTCACAAAATTCTTTCATACTTTTTTTTGCTTTTGTTATCTGTAATAATTTTGTTTTGTTGTTTTTTTTTTAATTATTGCTGTTCTATTGTATTTTTTTTTTAAAAAAAAGATTCTACAACTTTGCATAACACCGCATAACGTGTGAGTTGTTGGTTTATTTTATTTAGAAAACTTGTAACCGACTTTCAATGTTTATGATTTACTTGCAAAACGAAGACTGATTTAAAACTTGAAAAAGAAAAACACTTCAGCCACATCGGAAACACTTAACAGCAGGTTCGTTAAGTGCATGAGAGCAAAACATAAAATTGAACGAAGTTCTCTCGCTATTTCTCTTACCGATAACAGTGTATGGTACTGTTAAAAAATGTAAACAATGTTAAAATGCTTTGCATTTCATACACACATGTACACACGAGCATTAATAGCATGACTAAACTTACCATTGTTTTGTTGTTGGTTCTGTTTAAAGCGGTTGAGTGCGTCTGTTCCTGTAAGAAAAACAATTTAATTGTTTTTTAATTCAAAATATATTAAATTAATCTTTATTCTCCTTATAAAAATTCATTTAATTTTATTAGTTGAAGCAGTTATAAATCTAAATGAAGTTAGTTGTGTGTGTGTGTGTGTATGTTTGTTTGTGTAAAATCAGCTGTTCTACTTGAAGAGAATATTTTTTTTAACATTTTGTTGTGAGATTAACATTTAACAGATGATGAACAAACAGGTTGCTATTGTGTTGCTATAGAACGGAAGTAGATAAGGCAGTGCAAGTTTTAGAAGGAATTATTTATCGTATGTAATGGTCCTTGTTGGTACTTGGTACTAAACTTTAAATACCGTGACCAAGAGTTCGAGACGGTGTCTTGCGATTGTCTGATTGTTGACATTTACATGATTTGCCTTCAATGGAAAAAGAAAGTAAGAATTATTATAAAAACAAAAGGATAAAAGTGACAAATGTTTTGCACGAGTAATTAAAAAAACAACGTTTCCAAATAAAGATTTTCGCACACTACCCCCTACATACCACTTTTCTGTTCTGTTATTACAACAGAAACTGCATCGCATGAGTACGAATTCAGCTTCTAAGTGTGTTGATCTTAAAGCGTTTTATACAACATATTTTCACCAAAAAATATATGCGGTTTTTCCTTCTTCAATCGAACACATTTGTACACTTTAATTTTGGTCAGGTTCTGAATCTTTGGCGTACCTGACTGTTCCCTTTCAATGAACAGTTTTCAGTTTCATTTCCATTTTCTTCTCATAGATTCATTCATGAATATAATGATGGCTGGCATCTTATTTCTATGCGTCACAGACAGCAACTAATGAATGGTAGAAGAATATTGAGAACCCATACCGTTAAAAATCGAATTAAAAATTGTTGTGATTTGCCGAAATATGAGGAAATGTTCGCATAATAATTCAATCGATCAAAAAATTAAAAATTAAGCCTAGTAATGTTATCATATTATACCTGAATACTGTCTAGAGTTGAAAAGGTCGTAATATACGCCAATTATTTTATTAGCATTAATTCGTGTAATTTTCTTTTTACTGCGAAGAAGTCGGCTTTCTTTGTGTCTACCTGTATTCGCTTCATTTTGTAAATCAGGTACTGATACTTACTTATTCAATTGTTCATAAAAACAATATCATCACTTTTGTGTGGGTTTGTGTTAATTTTATTCATAACTGGCGGGACTTACAGTTAGTTTGCCATTGACTCTGAATGAAAGTGATTTGAGAGTGACTTTTCATGACATTTTTATGAGTTCTATGAGTTTGCCAGAAATCTGCCTGAGAGGAAATCGCTCAACTAAATATTTGTTTCATATTTCGTTTTGTTAGAAATGTTTGAGCTGTAGTTTGGCTTATTTGTCTAATAAGCCAGCACTCTACCTACCAGACTACGGCGACTACAAAACTATGCCTATGTATGTGTATAAAAAGACAGCCGTTAAAGTAACGGGTAACATGCAACTTTGTCGATGAATAACAGTTATAAAACACCGGCTTAAATTTTTCATTTTTAGAAAAATGTCCACATGATGATCCCATTTGGAAGATTAGCATTTGACCCATATTTTACCGACTCGATTGAATTAATTTTGTTTTCCATTTTTAAAAATGATAATGAAAGTGAAAAACAATAAATAAAATTCGAAACTAATCAACATAATTTGTAAGTTATTTAAATGATTTGAAAATATTTTCATTTAATTTTTGAAAAAAAAAGATAATGGGAATTACTAAAGATGACTCGTTTAATATAAAAATTGATTAGATTGAGGAAAATTGAAATAAATTATAAATAGAAATAATAAATTAAAGCCAATAGATCGTCTTGAAATTGTTAAAAGTTCAAAACATTCATTTTAAGATTCAAAATTTCATTTAAAAATTTCAGAAAATAGATGAGAAAAACACAGAAACAGAAAACAACAATGATCAGTTCATCATGTGTCTAAAAACATGACTAAATTTTAAGTATTTTTCATTTTTCAATTTGTTTCTTAAAACTTGGCTTAGACATCATAAATGGTAGTTGGTGGCAGGGCAGCAGTCAAAGTTAAAGACATGCTGCTGCATGTTCCAAAGATTGTTTATTTTACTTTTGAATATTTAATCACAGCTCATTAGCAGATAAATTGGCGTTTTTATGCTTAATGTTGTCTATGACTTCTAAAAACCTTTTTAAATAAAACTCAACATAATGGCCAATAGCTGTTTTTTCCATTTTATCAATATTTGTTAGACAAAGAAGAAGGCAAAAATGATGATGATGGTCATGATGATGAAGAAATAAAAAAAACGTATTCAATATTTTACGCTCTTGACATTTGCCATAAAAAGCCCTGCAGTTGGAAAACTTTTTAACGAACATTTTCGTCATCGTCTACATCGTCTACACGTTTATGGCAGACATTTTAGTACTGTGAAGTAATACGAAATAAAAACTGAAACTACAAAAAAAAAAAAAAAAAAACAATTTCCAATTTTTATTTGAAAATAAGATCTTTAAATGATATTTTTTTTGTTTTTGGTTAGTTTTTACAATTTTGTGCCTCTTCTTTCCCTTTTTTTTTTTGCAATTTTTTTTTGTTTGTTTTTGCCTCTGAAATGCATGTGAAAAGTGAAACTGTTTAACCAAACTTGTCTTAAGAAGATGATGCAGCAAACGATCATCATTAATACCACCAAATACCATTATCCTCCCCACCATATCCCTCTCTATTTATTACCACACCATTCGTATCCCCATATCCACTTAAAAAAGCCAAATGAAATGAAAAGTTTTCTTGTACATGCTGTGGCGTTTTATCTCATTTTTAATGTTTTCTGTTGCGGTCAGTGAGCGCCAATCATTTCACACACATTTGCATGTGTTGTGCATTTTGTCAGTGTTGCACGCGGCATATGTTGTACACTGTACCGCTATTTATATAGACGGCATGGTGTGTAGGCAACATGATTTTAAACAAAACGTTTAATTATTTTCATTTCATTTTTATTGTTTTTATTGTATTCCGCTACAAATAAACAAATACACAAAAAAAAGAAAAAAGAAAAAGAAAACTTATTGTTGGCTATTCCCCTCTCCAGCTGTGGTTGTGGCATCATGTAATGAACATCTTTAAGACACACAAACACAAATACTGTCAGGTAAGGATTGGCTCATGACAGAAACAAATGCTCCCATACTGTCAAAAAATTATAACGGCAAAGTAAACGGACCGACAGCATATACCCGCAAAGATATTTCAGATAAATTCCCTTTCATGAAAGCCCAGCTTAAAGCTAATTAGTGCGTGTTTACATTGCAATACGTCAACCAACCCTAGTAGTTCCAGAGGAGGTTAAAACTCTAGAATAACCAAAGCAGAGATCCCAGTTTGTTGGATGCCAACAAGTTGTAACCGAAGTAGAGAGCTACGCAAAATGCATTGTAGCCAATGACGACAACTTCAGTAATACATATCGGCAGCAATATTCGAAGTGAACAGAAATTACTTTTGTAAAGTGTCAGAAGCGTATGCCTTCCTGAACTTGGAAGCCTCAACAATAAATAATTAGGTGCATGACTATGGTGCTGCACAGGTAAAACATTTTGAAATTTTGGATCTGCCGTTCTTAGGGAAACGTGTAACGTATATTGGCATAAGAAAGACAAAAACAAAGATGCTACACCTACCAATTCAATCATAGCCCAAGAGGGATATTCTTCGAAAGTGGTAAACAAACAGAAGAAAAAGATCTAGGCATTCGTATGCTGCAGTTCCTATTGAAATACCGTTCAACCATGCACGGCTCGAGATCAAGAACTCCTGTCAAGAACGTTCTCAGAAATGAGCTAAGGTTGCTGGTGATTTAAAATTTAGTTGCAGACCTAGTACAGGTCAAATTGGATCACCCACTCAAATTGGATCACCCACTCAAAATGTGACATGAAAAGCTAGGTATGATCAAG
This sequence comes from Sarcophaga bullata, assembly GCA_005959815.1. Taxonomy (NCBI): domain Eukaryota; kingdom Metazoa; phylum Arthropoda; class Insecta; order Diptera; family Sarcophagidae; genus Sarcophaga; species Sarcophaga bullata. Next base: position 64,151 of record QOCX01000278.1, on the reverse strand, counting down.
TTGCCAATACTAAATGTTCTAAACACAGTGTGGACGGAATGGTGGAGCGCTACATTTGTACCCTGCAAGGTATACCTTCTGAAAATGGAAGACCAGCAACAAAACGGTTGGATTACCGCACTGTTAGACAGCCGGTCAATTAAGAATCCCCACCAAGAGGTCATTAAAAATGAACTAAGGTTGCTGAACTAGCAAATAATAATTCGGCCACCTACTCCGAACGTGTTTCATGACTTTGTGCGTGCCAGTGGCAATTGATAACTACGTAGGATCGAGTTGCCAATACTAAATGTTTTTAATATTTTCTATAAATCCATAACGAATTTATTCTCATTGAATTAAATTTTAATTTTTTAATGACTCAGTCAGGTTGATCTTAATCTCCTTGCTATAGAAATAGTCGTCTTTCATTGGAAAAGTAAGTTCCTTTGTTTAATCCTTTTGGTCCATTTGGCTTTTGTCTGGAACTTAGTGTCTTAGTCTTTCTTTATTTCCATTTAAGTTTAGCTTTGCATACGGCATTGCTTTGAAATTCTTTTTAATCAGTTGGTTTTTTTTTTTTTTTTTTTTTTTTTTTTGTTAAACTGAAAAAAAAATCTTTTGCTTTGTTTTGTTTTGTTTTATTTACCACAAATTGCAATAAATATTGTAATTAAATGTGGTTGTTAGCGTAAAGAATTCGCTGTCTGTCTGTCTGTCTGTCTGTCTGTCTGTCTGTCTGTGTGTCTAAATTATATGCTAAAAATCAAGGCAATTGCTTGGAAATTAAAATAAAAAAAAAATTATTTTTAATTCTATATTTTTAAAAATAATTGCATGTGTGTGTGTAAACGCGTATGTGAGAATTTCATTAAAGATAATACACAGAGAGAAATAGGCCTGTAAACGGTCCTCTATCTTGATTCCCTAATGCCCATGGTCTGTCGATGAAAGGAATAAAGGCAAAAGGGGTTTGAAACAATCAAAACTTTAGTTGGACAGATATAATGACAAGAGAAGAGTCACTCATCAGACTATACACAAGCAGCCTGAAGTAGAAATGAATATACCGATTGTTTTTCTCAGTGTATCATTTGAGGTTAAATGGTAAATATTTGCATTCTTTTGTTTTTATTTTCATTATAATTTTGCTGCTTCTACATCTAAGTACTTTGATTTCTTCTTCTTATTTGATAATCATATAAATTGTTAGTTTTTCTTATTAATTTTTTTCTATTTTTTTTTGTTTTGTAAGAAAAAAATCCGTAAAACTTCTAAATTGTTTGAAATATTCACTTGCAAAACAAAACGTAACGTAACGTAACGTATGCACGAGAATGTGTTTCTTAAGCAGCGAACCATGACCGCCATAATGTTTTGTAAAGCATTTTTTGTTATTGTTATTGTTGTTGTTTTTCTTTTTTTATAAATTAAATCTTCTTCTTTTTCAAATACAAACATATGATGGTACACATACATACGTACATATGTAAAAAAACATTTACACGTAGTTTTACAAAAAGTGGCAGAATGTTGTTGAAACAAAAAGATACACAATTACACTCCCAGCTATACACAAACACCCATACATACATGCATGGAGATGTACATTCTCAAAGGTTTTCTAATATAAATTATAAGGCAGGCTTATTACTGTAATATGCACTGAAAAAAATTATTACAATTGCAACAAGATTTCAATTTCATTTCAATCTCAAGACTGACTTTGATTGAAAAAAGCAAAGCTAGCGTTTTAAATCCAATTTCTAAACGAGCAGAACCATCTCCATTGCCACCACTGTAGAATGTACGTCCTATCTAACATGGAACAAAGAGAAATAAGCATCTTCCTTGATAGCTCTCTGCATTGTCAAATGCTTTAGTGAACTTAAGGATCATCGCTCACCATTATTTACAGGCAGCGGTCATCACTTCATTCCTTCATAACCATTTCAAATCAACTCGGGAGCCAAATAAATATGCCCTGTATCCTCTCGTGCATTGGCTGTCGCTCTGGCTGATATCATGCCATGAGCGATCACATAAATATTGACGCGATTTAAGTTTAAATCTTCGAAACGATAGTCTTCGAACGGAGTTTACATACATAATTGATCATTACAACCTTTCAGTCAGAATTACGTTCTAACTTCTCACACTACTTATGTTGTGTGTGTTTATTTTATACCTGATTGGCGACTTAACTCCGAGCGACAGATCTTAAGTTTTTTCCTTTTATCTGCTGATAGGAAATCGCCTGGGCTTTGCACAGAGATCTCATGTCTAATAAGCCAACACATTACCTACTAGACTACGACAACTTCAACGGTGTCGAACGGAGTTTGACGGCATAAAATTCCATCTGGAACTTGCGTTTTAGCGCAGTTCTAGTATCGCTAATAGCAATCGGAGTTGCCAGCAAAGTAGTTTTTAAGTCGCTTCAGATATTGAAGCCCTTTTTCGAATACTTAACATATGACTTCAGTTCATCGTGTACGTTTCCGAATTGAGAATTTGCTTCTTGTGCCTGTTGCAAAGCGTTTTATTGCAACGGATATGGACTGACAAAGAGATTGATAGAATTTTGGGTTTGTGGAGAGACTAGGCTACTGAACCAACGGAAATATCTCACATACAGGAATAGGCTGGTCTATATTAGCTGCCCCGAAGAGGGCACTGCTAGTGACTAAGCACAGTTTCTGTTTGTTAGTAGACATAAATACGAGGATTTAATCTAGAATGGATAGAATGGATATTGGGAAGGATATACAATCGCTAAAACGTGACACACACACAATGTGAATGCGGGGAATGGTAAGCTTAGACTGCAATCTCTACTAAGAGCTTATAACAGCCTACAGTGTAGGTATGAATATACTTTCCGGATGTTATAAAAATCTTCTTCTTTGGAATATTTTTCTTTTTCTGAATGTATGTGGAATGAGTCAGTTTGCTGTTTTTTGTTGTTGTTGTTGTTGGTATTCGTTTTCATTTAAACGAGCATTTATTTCGATTGTGTGGTATCATGTTTTCCAAAAGAGTGTTTTTGTTCGGTTTTATATCCACAGCCCATTAACAACAATTTTGTATTCATTATATAGAAAAGAACAACAACAACAGCAACAACAACAGTAAAACAAAACAAAGCATTACATGGGGTCGATCAATAACCCTTTTTCACAGTTTTTTTTCTTTTCAGTCACATTCATTGTAACTTCACATATGAAGAATGAATTTCTATGCTGATGATAATGATAATGATGCTACGAATGGGCGTAGAACGGAAATGCTAAACCATATTTAAAGATGTCACAATATTTTTTTTTTTGGTGATGATTTTTTCAAATAATTTTTCATTTTTTTTGGGGGGGGGGACAAGGGATTGATTTTCTCTCAGGTTTCTTTAATTCTTTAATCAAAGCTGTGAATGCAAGTCATTTCAAATAAAAGCAAACAAAATCCAAATGAACTTTAGGTTGTTAAGCTGTGTGCTATTGTTGTTTTTATTGTTTTCTAATTATTTTTCTATTAAAAACTTATGGATTTTTTTTCAATTATAAATAGAATACCATCTCCACATAAATTGCATAAGAAATGTTACAGCAAACGCGATTCATTCGATAAATGAATGAATGAGTTGGATGGGTTGGCTGGGTTGGCTGGCTGGGCTTATGATTATTTTTTAATTTTTTTTTTGTTTGTTGCTGTTGCTGTTGCTGTTACATCCGATATTTCATAATGCAAATCAAATCAATAAAAAAAAAATAAACTTCAAATAGAAAACAATAAATAAAGAAATTGGAACAAATAATCGACAAATAAACGTGATCCAATTTATTGGACAACAAAGTGGAAGAACCAACAAACAAAACAACACAAGCACAAGCATAAGCATCTGGCAACAAGCAATAAAGAAATAACCCCCCCCCCCCTTTAATAATAAAAAAAATGCCAATTCATGCAGTACAGCCACTAGCTAAGCCAACTTATCTTTACATCATCATAATGATGTTCATTCGTTAATCATCATAATCATCAGCAATTGTTAGAGTGTTATAATGCCAAGATGACAAACAGCCATGATCTGTCGTCATTTTCAATCATCACCATCCATCCTCATCATCATCATCATCATCAAAATGATCAGCAACATGCTAGCCCCATGCTTGCCGGCTGTCTATTCATATTGAATTGAATTAAGTTGAGTTTTGTTGTCCATCATCATTGTAATGCTTGGTTAGCATTCGTTATGGCCTAAAGGGTATTACAGTGGCCTACACGTTTAGAGTTACATTTCCTCAATATAATTGATTTGAATTGGTTTTATTATTAAATTTTATTATTTCAGCTTTGTCTTCCTCTTTTTATTCGTTAATTTATTTAATATTTGTAATCAAAAAGGGCAACATTTGTTTCTTGCTTTAATCACTTTTGTCTCTCCATTAAATTCCTTTTGTTTTTGTTTTTTTAGCATTTTAACGCCATAATTTCCTTTTTTATTTCTTTGTTTCTAATTAAATTATGGAATTTATAATTTAAGGTGATAAAACAAAATGAAGTTAGAACAACATAGCTGATATGACAGCAATGCCAGATTATTTAAGGCTTTGTAATGTAATTTAAGCACAATATAACAGCACGTGATGGTTAGGTTAGGTTAGATTAGATCGATGTGGTAACTTTGATTATCACAGTTCACTTGAGCAAGCCAGCTGTGCTGGCCATTGTGACGCCACAGTTTAGCGCAATCCCTGTATTAACCGTATTCCTTCAAACTAGTGAAGAAATTGACTGCACCGCCCTCTAACAGTTGATAAAAGCCAATAAAAACATGATAGTGTAGAATATATTAGGTAGACCATGCGAAATATAAACCTTAAGACTGCCATACTGGATCCGTATCTTGAAACTAAAAATCTAAGTTAGAATCCGGAAAAGCTTCTATCTTGGCATTGAAATTTAAAAAATTAGGACGCTTTAATGCCCTTTATATAGCCTACCGACACAATTAGACCACATATGGTCCACTAGGATAACATAGTCTATCAATTCCCCTAATAGTGAAGTCATCCGGAGCTGCTGCTAAAGTCATTTAAACTTTCAATGTCTAGCCTTGACAGATCAGAGAAATTGTTCGTATGGTGAAGCTAAGTTGCTCTCCGATTCCTCTCTGTGCGGAATGGCTTTAGAACTTCCTCTGAATCTATATTTCTGAAGCTTCCCAAATCCTTTAAGATTCGAGAGTGACTAAAATTTGATTCGTGTAATCATAGTCGCTGTCTAATATTATCTGCTAAGCAGTAGAGCTCTTGGGGGGAGAATAGCAACATTATCTTCAACTCTGACATAGGTATGGTATGCATAATACAGGCGGATCTTTGTTTTCAACGTATCAACTTAAGGTCAATTGCTTTGTCAAGGTGACACCCACCATTCTTTACATTTGAGCTACTTTTATATCTCTCTGCGACAATGCAAAGTTATGCTGATGAATCAATCACTCAGTTATTCAGTTATTTCAGCTTGTTTCTAATGCGAAGCATTGAATAGAATTTAATTCTCTAACAAACATTTTAACAACTTTAAATAAAATAAACATTCTGTTGCCATTTCCCATTTCCGTAAGATTTCTAAAAAGCCACTCTAAGAAAAGGTAGAAAAAAATTAAAGAAAAATTTCTTCAACTCATGATCACAACGTTTCATAGAAAAGCTGAAACGAAAAGTAATTTGTGTCATGCTCAGACGATTTTAAAGTCTTAAAAAATGATTTAAAAAAAAGACAAAAGACAACAACAAACATTAAATAATTAAAGAATTAAATGACAAGAATTTGATGAATGTATGCCATCCAAACACCATTCATTCATTCATTCATTCATTCACCCGTTCGTCGTTAGTCTCTGCTAAATTGGGGAAGAAAAATTATTTCATTACACCTCTACAGTCGCCTTAATTCTTCTCCTGCCTGGTCTTCTATTCTATTAATAGCGTTTGAGAAAAAAAAATTCCAACAAAAAAATGTTTTTTTCAATTGAAAATAAACCAAAAATTTATGACAGAACGTCGTTTTTATTTAATCTGCTCTAGAATGTGGCCCAAAATCTATTTTACCAAAGAATTCGTTTGTCGCATAGACTTATGGACCCAAAAATAAACAACAAAATTCCTATTGAGTAACACACACATGTTGAAACTGGAATGGCTCCAAACAGATTCTGTTTGAAAAAAAAATATCCAACAAAACTTTTAAACAATTTAAATCAAATGAGAAAACAACAACAACAAAATGCGATACGCGCTATGTGAATGCATTATTTCAGTATCATTAGTGGCCTACACAATTAGAAGTTGTAAACAGGGTGACAGTAAATAAACGGGACAAAATTTTCAGGAGGTTAATTCATTATGGCTCTTTACTATTCTTCCTAACCAATTTAGGGCAGGTCAGTATGGTTTCTTAGTCAGTACAGGATTATAAATATCTTTGTCTATAGGACAACCTAACAGAGATAAGAGACGTATCTACATATATTCGTGGGTGTGGATGGGTATTCAATAGAGATGACTTCCCTAGCAGTTTATCAGCTACACAATTAATCGGGATATTACAGGGATTGTGATCAGGAACCCATGTTGACGACCATAAGATAAACCTACCGCGAGATTTGCTTAAACGATTAGCAGCATATGGTTAGGTTAGGATAGTTCGGCAGTCTATAACATGTCGGTGTAATACCGACCTTACGTAATCCGTCAAGCAATTATAACTCTTGGCTGGTGTTGTGAAGGAATGGATTCTCTCCAATTCATCTTTTTCAAGATACGTTCTGTCAACAAGTTTTCTTTGCTTCTTTATTTTTTTTTGCTTGCTGACAAGGTATCATTTATTCTAGGTACACAGAGATATCGCAATATTCCAACGAGGATGAATTGCAGCGGAAGTGGTGTTTTTTCTGGGAAACGGAAGTGGTGTTTTTTCCTAATCAACTCAATAAACGACCGAAATTTCAGTGGAAGTGATGTTTTCATGTAAGAAGGTCTAGAATTGCAGCGGAAGTAATTATTTTTTACATGGTTTATTACAGAAATGCGGCATAACGATAGTAAAGGATGAGAGCCGCCGTTCAACTCTAGGCTCAGATATCAAGAAAAAAATAAAATTGGAAACAATTTTTTGGCGACTTCTGGCAAAAACACTTGGAGTAAATAAAATGATCATGAATGTTTTCATTTTTTTTTTATTCGTTCGTCGATTCAACGAAAGGTACAAAAAAAGTGTACACAAAAATGAAGAGTAACCTCCAGGGTTAAAAAAATGGGTGGCCAGCGTACGTCTACTCACTGCAAGCTAACGTTGTGGATAAAAAGAGCGAGATTCGCTCAAACATAAAAGAGAATAAAGAGTAAATGATTCGCCGAATCATACAAAAATAAAGAGGTAACCATACATAATACATAATGGCCATTAAACCCTTCCAGTCAGGATTACGCCTAGCTTCTCACAACTCACTTATGTTGTGTGGTTAATTTTCATACATAGGGCGGGACCTACAGTTTAAAGTCGACTCCGAACGACAGATTTTTGAGATTTTATATGGCAATTTTATTACTCCAGAGTTTTTGCTGAGAGGAAGCCGGCGAAAAAATATTTTTTCATATTTGTTTTTGATGTCTGACCGGGGATTCGAACCCGTCATTTCGTCTAATAAGCCAACAACTACCCACTAGACCACGTGGTAAAAACGATTTTGTTTTTTTAAAAAAACTCATCTAAATTGTTACCTTATTTCTGTGTCACACTGTAAACACATGTCTCAGCTTGTTGCATACAACATTAAAATAAAGTTTCCAATAAAAAAAAAAAGCAGAAAACAAATGCCCCAATGCAATAGACAACAAAAAAGCAATTGTTTAACAAAATCTGTCACACTTATTGAATTCATCCATTAATAAAAATGTTTACGAAATCGAAAACAATCGAATGCGCACCACATGAATAAGACCCAATGTCTGTCCGTCCATTTGTAAAATGTGAAAATGTAAGTGCGTGTTTCTGTGCCTGTATTTGCTCGTTTCCGTTCTTTAGTTTTCATTCTATTTGTTGCACAAAATGCAACCAACCAACCAGCAGCAGCAGCCATTAATGTGTTGTGTGCCTCTAAAATAAATGACATGATTTACTGGATTTTATTTTGTTTTTTTTATGTATGTCTGTATGTGTTTGTATATTTAAACAATTTAATTTTAGTATAGAATTTAAAAATATTGTTCTTTTGTTTTTTGTTTTCCATTTTCATTTTTTTTTTTTTGTTAACGGAATTCGTTTTTTAGGTGCGGCTCTGAATCTTTTTTTTTTCCAGATTTTCACAATTCAATCAACAAGTGGTGGCCTGTATGAGAGAACTTTAGTTAAATTTTGTCTTCATTTCAGTTGGGTGGGTGGACAGTTTCAAATTAAAGTTGTTTCGCTCCCTTTAAGATATGTTCACCTTTAGTATTTACGTGTATGTGGCAGTATAATGTGGCATTATAATGTGGTTACTGGTTGATTAGTAAACAAAATTATTTCACAACAATTTGGTTTCTAGGTTAAAATCTTTAGGTCCTAGTATTTGCATCATTAAACCTATTACAGACAAGAGCGTCGTTAACATAATTTATTGAACCGCAATTGGCTTTGTTTTGTAAGAGGTATAGTGCGGAGGCCTTTAGAAGTTGATTGTTGGTGGACAAGTGATTGACAAACTAGTACTACTTGTTGTCAATGTTTTTAACCCTTTATCGAACCAAAAGTTATATCGCTTAACCCAACAACTTTACACAAATCGAAGAGAGCAAATGGGAAAGATTACAAGCTAGATTTTAACTTCAGCCATGTAATGTGTATTAATTTTATTCATGATTCTAAGGACCTACAGTTTAATGTCGACCTTGATCTACAGTTTTGTGAACTTTATTTACTATCACAGCTCTTGTCAGAAGATTGCTAGGGGTTTGATTTGTTTTCTTTGAGCTGGGGTTTGAACTACAGACTCATGTCCAATAAGCTACTAGATTACGGCCCTTTTATTATATCGAACACATTCCTGTAGGCTAGTAATATTTTACAACGACCTTTGCTAAAACTATAATGACAAGAAAGAGAAGGCGATGCCTTAATACCTAGTCTGTCACTTTTGGATTTTGAAAAACATGTCTAGCCGCAGGAAAGTTCCATAAAATTCAAAATTTCAGACAATTTGCAGTATGGTAGACAAATACTAGGCAGGAAGAGGCACTATACTGCACCACATTTACTCTATTTGTGGCTTACATACATACAAACATAATTACTCATTACCATTCTTTAGTCAGGATTACAACCTAGTCTCTCACACCACTTTATGTTGTGTGTGTGTGTTAATTTTATGTACGAGTGGCGGAACCTACAACATAAAGTTGATTCTGAACGACAGAATTTTGACTCTCAGAGTTTTTGTCAGCAATCTGCTGAGGGGAAATCACTGTAAAAATATTTTTTCATAATTCGTTTTGTTCGAGATGTCTTAAGCTGGGGTTTGAACCGTGGCCTCACGTCTAATAAGCCTATATACATACTACCTAGTAGGCTACAACGACTTCATCAAGCATCGATCCATGATGTTATTGGGCAGCCATTCTTTACTAATTCATGGGGAGCTTTTCTTCTCATACAGTTAGTGACAGTGAGTTGGCTTAGAATCTAGGCGCGTAACTTATATTTTTGCTATTAATTTCCTGTAATTTCTGCGTAAGAAAATCTCTTCCTATTGCCAACATGCAACATTATAGGCATACTTTATGCCCACATTTATAATAACTTTAGCTTATGTTGCGAATAAATTAAAGCAACTTTCATAGTGAGAAAATAAAAATCACATACGTAGTGAAGGTAATTACCGCCTCAATAACGTAAAAGTTCTCACAACAAATTAAAACTGAAATTGAGCAAAAACAACAACAATAACAGCTACAATAACAAAATGTTTCTACCTTTTTTTTCTAGCCATCTTTAGGTGGTGGATCTATTCTAAATGTTGCAATTTGTTGTTGTTGTTGTTTTTTTTTTTTGGTTTTCTCTTGGCTTTTAATTTCTTTCTTTGAGTTTGAGTAGGCAAGCCTAGATTTTTCCCATGGAAATTTCTCAAGATGCAAGAGAAAAAAAAAACAAACAAAAAAAGGCGATTTCTTCCGTCTTTCTTTGCCTGACAAATGAATGTTTTTAAAAGCGGGTTTTTTTTTTTGTTTTTCTCTACACAGTCCTGAGTAGCAACATTATGTTGCAAGTACTTGAAGATACTTTAAAAAACATTTCTTAAAAGTATTCGTAAACAGCACATACACACATCTTGGGTTCTGGTTTCTTGATCAGAGAGAAAAAGAGAGAGAGAGAGAAAAAAAATGCAAAACAAACTTTAAAGAAGATTTATGGTTTGTATTGTATTGTTGTTTTTGTTGTTTTAGTTTTTCATATAGTGTTGCAACTATGCAACTTGTTGCAACATAAGCAAATAAATTAAAATGTATGGCAAAATGCATTCAAGAGAACCGAAGAAGAAATGCCTTTTAAGATAATATGCTCCAGGACATAAAAATACTACAAAAACAAAACTACATTCAATGCAACCAGGTGTGTATGTACATACATATATGTACGTATGTGTTAGTGTGTTCATTTAGCTTTTAGTACCACATACTACAAGTGGTAGTAGTACCTACTCATACTGCATAATACTTTAGTGGAGTGAAAAAAAAAATTGAAAATTTTTTTTTTGTTTGCTATTCGATTTGGTTACCAAATGTAAAACGAAAAAAAACGTAAGAAAAAAAAAAGTAAAAAACCCACATTAAAATGTGGGTCAAGCTTTATTTAAAACGACTACAGCAACAGCAACAACAACAACAACAACAATAACAAACAAATAAAAACATTTTCTTTCGTTAGAGAAAAATTTTATTTTCATCATACACATATAAAGAGCAACAACAAACAACAAACAAAAAAAATCGATAAAAACCGATTTTTTTTCTTTTAATTTTTTTTTTCGTTGATACTATTAGAGTTTCCCACACCTTAGAATGCAAAAGACAACGTTTGATTTAAATTATTATTTTAGCACATAAAGTAACACTTTTAATAGGTTTTCTGATGTTTGTTGTAGTCGATAACTAAGAAAATATTTCGATTGTAGAACGAAAAAGATTTTTTTGTTGTTTACAGACCCTTTACTAGCTTAATTGGCATCTTACGCTACTAAATCCAATTAAGTGCGCTTGTGTAGAAAAAAAAATCGTTGACAATTCATGTTTATCGTCATTTAGTTATCGAAAAAGCTAGTACAGTAGATCAACAAGTTCAACAATATTATCATCCAGATAGGGAAAAAAGGAATCTTGGGACAGAAACGGAGAACAAGCGGAAGTTTATGCCATCAAATTCTATGAAACCAGAATCCTTTTGTGGAATGGAAGCGAATATGTTGAATGGTATGCTCAACTAAGGGAAAGACGAAGAGAGGCAAAGAATCCTTTCAAACCAAATGGGTTTGTGAGGCAACCTTAACATTTATTTGGAAACTATAGTCAGCGGAGACTATTCATCTGATATAGGTAACCTGATGAATAGTCGCCATAGTCTAGTAGATTGTGTGTTGGGCGTAAGGCCTCGGTTCAAACCCATGACCCAGACATTCCAGCAAAACGAAACATTAAAGAAATATTTCTACGGCAACTTCCTCTCAGCAGGTTTCTGGCAAAAACTCTGCCATGAAAAGTTTTTCAAAAAAAAAAACTGTCGTTCGCAGTCGACTTTAAACTATAGGGCATGCCACTCATGTGTAAAATTAACACACACACAACATAAATGGTGTGAGAAGCTAAATCGTAATGTACAATAGGTCGAGTGTACAATAGGTTACGTGATCGCAGTACTAATGTGCCTGTTCACCACAATAATAATAATAATCCCCTTGGCTAAAGGCTGTCATTCATCACCGTGGCTAGAGTACCAAAAAAATGCTTTCTGACAGATGCGTTATAATGACCAATTAACTGACGTGTTATGCTTAATGGAATTCCATTGCGAAATGAAGTTCATTGAGAGTGAAAGAAACAACTAGATGAATACAGGGTGATTATAATCTATTATAATCCAAATCAGCTTATAAATCTATATTTAGTTAACAACAACGCCTTCCCCCCGCCAGCAGCAAGGTTTGAGACACCCATCAAGCTTCGGTGAGTTGTGAAAGGCGAATTCAACGACTCTTCTCTTAGTTTGAACTTCTGCGAGCAAATCTCTGTATTTAGATTCAGTCTGGCTTCCCAACTTAATCTATCCTAAAGATTAACAGAGATTTAATAAAAAAAACCAAAAAAAGTTTACCTTCTTCTCAAGTCTCTCTTACAGTTAGACATTTAACACGAATTGAATAAACTATCAGCACCTGCTGCTCGGTGGGCCAATAAATCACCTCTTAACCCTACTATTACCTCGAGTGCAATAATCTAATCTGAACGGCATGCGTGCATGTTTTTCTAAGAAGCGGATACAAGAACAATTGTTTGTTACATGCCAGAAAATATTGTTTGCTGTTCCAGAAGTTTATGTTTGAAGCACATATCGACCAAAAGTGCTGTATTGTTTGGCCAAAACTCCTTCTGTAACGTTAACACTTTTTTCATTTACTAGCCAAGAATTTTTGTTGTTGTTGTTGTTGTTTTACAATTGCATTGAGTATTTCATTCTGAAATTATTTTATTATTCAATAGATCAGGTTATGTTGCGTGGGTGGATTTGTTTGATGGCTGACTGATTGGCTGGTTCATAAATTGGCTTTTATACGGTGTTTTATTTTCCATTTCTTTTTTTTTTTTTGCTTTTATTGTTGACTGATTGAATGCATTAATGTTTGTTGTATTTATGATTTCATAGTTGTCGTTCCTATGTTCTGCTTGCAACTTTGCCAACACCATACAATCCAGAAACGTTATGCAACAAAACTGTCCAAGACATTTTCAATAATTTTTTTCTTCTTCGATTTTTGTTTTCCATACGTTTGTAGATCTTAACTGCTGATTGGCTTAAAGGAAAAAGTTCTATGGAATTACTTTGTGGTGCATAAAATCATAAAATATTCAAACAATTGACGAAAAGCTTTATATTTTCTGTTGTTGTTGTTGTTTTTGTTGTATTTTTGTTCTAAATGTTTTGCCATGTGGGTTAAAAGAATGTTTTTTTTTAAGATTTTAAATGGATTTTTCGAAAATTTATTATCAAAAATTAACAATAATTTGTAGGTGGTGGGTGATCTGTTCTTCAGCAGGCGTTGTTGGCTGGTGGCCCAAAAAAAAAAAAATTAAATATGCATAGAAACCTTCAGCGATTGTTTTGATAATTGCTGCAGTAGAAACTTTGAGGGTAAATAAAATGCCATGTAAGTTTGAAAAATTTCTCAGAAATCTGTCGCTTTCAAGTATAGGGTTCCACCACTTATGCATAAAATTAACCAAAATAACATGAGCGATGTAAGAAACTAGGTTGTAATCCCAACTGTAACGACCAATTAAGTAAATAACATTGTCGATTGAAGTTGTCGTAGTATAGTATTTAGATTATTAGACTGTAAGGCCACATTTCAAACCCCAAGTTAGACATCTCCAACAAAATGAAATACGGGAGACTGAGACTTCCTCTCAGCAGTTTTCTGCCAAAATCTCTGAGCATAAATAAAATTTCCATGAAAAGTTTCCTAAAAATCTGTCGTTTGGAGCAGAATTTCACCTGTAAGGTTCCAACACTCATGCATAAAATTAATCAAAATAACATGAGCGATGTCAAAAGCTAGGTTGCAATCCCAACTCTAATGACCAATTAAGTAAGTAATGTTGTCGATTGAAGTTGTCGTAGGCTATCGGGTAGTGTGTTTTCTTATTAGACTGTGAGGCCACAGTTCAAACCCCAGGTCAGATGTCTCCAACAAAATGAAATACGAAAAAATATTTCTACGGCGACTTCCTCTCAAAAGATTTCTGTAAAAAACTCTGAAAGTAAATAAAATTGCCATGAAAAGTTTCCCAAAAAACTGTCATTCGAAATCGACTTCAAACTTTAGGTGTCGCCACTCACAGATACAATTAAGATACACAACATAAGTGGTGTGAGAAGCTAGGTTGTAATCTTAATTAAACGGTTGTAATGTGTGTATGTATGTACGTTGTGAACAACGTCATATGCATTCAATTTTAAAAATTTTATACGCTTTGGGGTTTTCCAACATCATAATACTTTTACTTCTAACCTAACTAAAAAGCAAAGCTTAGCGACAACAAATCAATTCAGTGGCAATTTTTAATGAGAAATTGTTTAAAATGCTTAAAAATTTTTTATAATACATGCACACAGGATTATTACAAAACCACATTAAAATTGTGCAAATACCCCTATAAACACTGTGTTGTTCGTTACTGTTCGCTCAAAGTCAATATAAAATCAAATAAGTTTTGCTCGTTTGCAATGAAAAAGAAAGACGAATGCATTGCAATTAAATATAAATAACTTAACGCCTGACCCACGTACGTGAGATGTTTGATCTCTCATCTAAATTTTAACAACAAACGGCAACAAGAGTTTTTTTTTTTTTTGCAAAACTTTCATTGCAACAATTTTCAACACCCCAAAAAATTTAACAACAATAATAACAACGACATTATCGAAGCAACAACAACAACAATTGCAATAACAGACTGATAGACAGACAGACAAACGAAAATTGTTATTTTCATGTATTTAAACCGATGATCTGTATTGACCTTCTTTAAAGCAATTTTTGCCCGAAAAAAAAAAACAAAAGAAAATACACAGACAGATAGATAGACAGACAGACAGACAGACAGACAATCATTGAATTTTTTCCCCCAAAAACATTGCTGCCATTGTCCACATGGTCATTATTATGATGATCATGAGCAACAACACAATGATTATTGGCAACATGAGAGAGAAGAAATGGAAAATATTTCACCAAGAAAATAAACGAATTGTTGTCGTTAAACAGAGAAAAACAACAACAACAACAACAACCGAAAAAAAAAAATTGGAAATAAAATATCCTCAAGACACAACTCAATGGACGGACAGACAGACAGATGCCAAACGATAGCCAAACAAACGTACATAAAGTGTGACAGACGATTTTGAACGTATGCTCGCACGGCCGCATATTAAAGACACACGTTTGTGTAGAATGAAAGAGAGTTGAAGAAAGTGAATTTCTTTTTTTGTTGTTGTTGTTGCTGTTGTTGTTGCTACGGCTGCTGTGGCATAGTAAACCCACAATGATTTCCAAAACCAATACTTAATTGGCGAAGTTCAATGTGTCCATATAATCTTTATTTTCTTTTCTTTCTCTGCAAAAACAAAAGAAGAAAATATCGCCTGAAAAGAAAAAAGAAAAAAAAAGAAGAAAAAAAACATTAAAAAAGTTATTATTGATCAAGGCCGACTAAATGCTAATGCGTTTTAGGTTATCAAAGATTACCACAATCAAAGTATAAACTATTGATACGAACTAAGTTGTGGATTCATTTGTGTTTAGAATTGCTACAACGGTTGTCTAGATTAGGTTACACTTTCAGTTCTCTATAGGTAGGCTCTAATGTGCTCCACTTACTCTCTTATGGATGCAATGTTTCGTGGCCTATCACAGCAGGACATAGAATAAAACTACTTGCAGTACCTATTAGTCTAGCTCTTGGGTATATACCAACGGCCTGACTAAGGACGGGAATGGCGTTCATTCCAAAAGTGAGAAAAAAGGACCTTACATACCCTAAATCTGTCAGACCAATTAGTCTCACTTCTTTCATGTTGAAACACTTAAGAAAATTGTGAACAATTAGAAGCTACGATTACCTTTAGGGATATAAAAAGTTGATTAGCTGACCCCTGTACAGAAGCAATAGATTTCTTGATGTTGGGAAATACTTTACAACGAGACTTAGTAACAGAAATGAATGGAGTTATCGGCAATCTGCATACAGATGGGTCAAGAAACGGTCTTGAAACTGAAGGAATATTCCGAGGTCATAGGAAAACTCGCGAAAGTCTGTGGAGGTACAAAATACAAGACATAGCAATACTATCTGACTGTCACTCTATTCTTATGACGTCAGAATCGTTCTATGGATTGCGAGTTTATATTTGAAATGTCTACTTAACGAATGTGGAGCTAATCAATTTCCTCGCTGAGTTTGTTGGAATTCGATCAGTACAGAGACTGGACTTACTTATAGCGTCACAACTTGACTTTGTACTTTGGTACTGAAAGCTACCACTTCGAGTTACACTCAACGAAAGGGAAGATAAAGAGAGAGTAAGACTCTTCTCAAACCAAATGTATTTGAGGTATCAATGAATTTCTAAGCCATCATTTTCGCTTTTCCCGAATTACCAAAAATTACTTTTGATATGCCTGTCCAAGGAGACCAACTTAAAAATTGCTGATTCACTTGTACCGTATCGTGTCACGAAGATGAATAAATGCATCAAAAGTACAGTGTATATACATACGTACATACACATGTATGGTATGTAAGTACGTTTAAGTACTTTAACAACAATAACTACAACCAACACCAACAGCAATATTTATTTGTTTATTTCGTATTTTAACAACATTTATTTGATCTTTGTTGTTGTAATTATTTTTTTTTTGTTTTCATTTTCGGCGGTGAAATTGTGTTTCTCTTTTCGGAAAAGCAATAAAACAGGTTCAGCAGCACTTTCGGTGCAAATGAAGAATTTATTTTTAATGGCGGCCTTTCGATCCTTTTTGGAAGCAACAGCAATAGCATCAGCATCAGCAGCGGCAACAGCAACAACAGCAACATGATAAACTATAATTGTGTGTGAACTTAAATGATATGAAAGGTGCAGCCTTTAGACAGAAAGTCAGTCAGTCATACAACCGAATGCAACCAATGCAACAGCAAATGAAAATTGTAGAAATTGTTGTTTCAAGTCAATGTTTTATTATTAAAAAAATCAGAAAAAACAAACAAAAAAAAAAATGGAAAAAAAAATTATCGCAGATGACCCAGAATATTTTTATAAACACCAACAATAACAACAACAACAATAACAACAATAACAACAGCTAACAAACAACAGCCAATTGCCGCTGAACATGAACAACACAAAACTCTAGTGTTGTACTTGTTGTGGTTACTGTTGCTGTAGTTGTTATTGTTGTTGTTTGTTTTTATTTTGTTAACCAGTGATCCGAGGCCGACATAAATAATAATGATCATGTCACTTTTGCTTAATCACTATCGCCAGACAAATGCTTGTACACATGGGCTCATTTACAGTTGAATTCCATTGTGTTGCTGCTGCCCCGGCTGCCGCTGCTGCTGTTGTTATTGTGGTTAGTGCGACGGTTGTGCATGGTGCAAATTAGAAATTAAAGACTAAGACTTATAGAGTTAAGAAATATCGATTATTAGCCATTTATCGTATCAATTTAGAGGAAAAGAATCTAAAATACAATTAAGATCACTGATGAAAGCTGATCTACATAATCACAGGAATCCATCTCAGAATCCAACATAGATTTACGCCACCCTCAGAAGTAATTTGAGAGGCTATTGGCATACCTACTAATATGGCATTGGTCCGTAAGAGCGTACAGCAATAGTATGAAAGGAAAGAAGTCAGTCACTCCTCTAACCATGCCTTCAACAAAGCAATGGCCTCCTTGAAAAATAATCTGAGAATATGCAACTTAACAGAGACATTCACAGCACCTATGGTCTGTAATATGTTGGGAACTGTGAGTTCTGTACCAGCTGGTTCACCAGCTATGCAATTTCCCACCAGATACCAACGTCCGAGTATACAAATAAGGGTTACGTTTGAACGCTCGAAATTCAATTGGGAAATTCTCGGCATTTATGGACAAGGGTGAACGTCATGACGACGGTCGTAATTTGGCCGCAAATAGACTGCGGCCTGACCAAGCATTGTGCCGATTTCGAAATGACCATGGCCTCCATTTGAAAACCACTGCAGTTGTCAAAGATACTGTATGATAGTTTAATATTAGAACCGTTAATATTTACACACGGTCCATTTTGGAG
This sequence comes from Sarcophaga bullata, assembly GCA_005959815.1. NCBI lineage: Eukaryota > Metazoa > Arthropoda > Insecta > Diptera > Sarcophagidae > Sarcophaga > Sarcophaga bullata. The sequence goes on along the minus strand of QOCX01000278.1, from coordinate 46,014 downwards.
TCGTAGGCAAGTACTTCAAGGGCCCCACCAGGCACGACTGAATTTTCAGGTCGAAAGTCTTTAGTTTGAATCATTCCAATACTGCAGCATATCAGTTCTCCAGATTGGACTGGATTTAACTGCACCGATCGTTATTATTACCAGCTCAAACTCTGCTAAAATAGAAGCTAAGTTAGTTGAATAACTATGTTGGAGTGAAACAAAGTTAATGGGTGGTCAGGCAATTAGCTGTCTTGCTAAGGCTTGTAAAAGACATTATAGGGACGCTTTAACTATCATCTGGCCATCAGCACCAACGTTATTACAATTCGAGGCCTTTATCTTTAACAATTTATTTACCAACAACTTATTATACACCCTACGCATAATCGTATGGTCGGTTTAGATAAGATGCTTTGGTAGGTCGTTGTAAACTTTTTTCTTTTTTTTTTTAACATTTTTTTTGTATTTTTCACTTGTAGTTGTTTGGCTGATTGGTTACATGGGGCGTCTTTGGGTATTGGCACTTGGTTTCACTCTCTTTTGGGAAGTCATTGTCGACTGCTATTGTTATTGTTATTAGTATGGCTATTGTTGTTATTATTATTGTTGTTGTTGTTGTCTTTCACTTTTAATTTCTTCTTTCTTCTTGGCAATGTCTTTTGTTCGTTTGGCTTTCAATGAGGCAATAAATCACTTGAATTCGACTTTTTTCTTCTTTTTTTTTTTTGAGCTGATGCTGCGTGTATGCTGCACGTACTGAATGTGCGTGCAACACACAACAGTCAGCAACAACAAGTCAAGATCAGTAAAGATTTGTTCATAGTCGTACAAAGTCATACGACCTGCAATTTATAGCAGTGAGTGATCAGTAAGAGAGTGAGTGAGTAAGTGAATGTAAGCTTCAATTTGCATGTTTCGTCTCATATTGTTTGGGAATTTCGAATTTCTCAACTTCCGCAACTCCAGTTGGTTTTTTCGATTTTTTTTTATTTGTTTTGAAAGCCATTAAGAAATTGAAATGCGGTTGCACTTGTAATATTTTACCAGGAAAGGGTTTTTAATTTTTTTATTGAATAAAACTGAAGGAAATTTTGTTACATTTTTTTGGAATTTCTGGATTTTTTTTTTTTTGTAATGAAATAAACGTCAAGGAAAATTTATTTTTTTGCTGAAGCTTCTGGTTATTCTGCAGCTCCTCCTTCTTCCTCTGGAGGCGGTAGATTGGCTTTACCGAGATTTGCGTGTTTAACGGACCAACTCGGCACACATACGAGACCCCAAATTGGGAAGACCATCATTAGTAGCGTTGCGCCACCACCGAGAAGTACCTTTTTTCCAAAGCTCATAGGAAATCTGGGTGGTCCACATATCACCTCTATCGAATCGTTACGTGAAGGAACTCGATAATTTGTTTGGTTTTTTGGTTTCAACCAATATTTCTTAGTTATTATGGATTGCATTTGTTTAAAGAAATTAAATTCGTTAAGAATGAGAATATTCGATCGACGACTGCAAATGTAAAAATTTTCAATACTTTTAAACAGACGTCAAGTGACAGAGTTGGCCTCTTTTTCAAAAGAAATATTTTTAATAGGTTTTGAGCATTCTGTCAAATTTATGTTCAATTCGTAAAACTTCTCAATGAAAACCAGTCAGCTAGTCTATGACAGACTGCACACAAGACACTGTTTTAGGAAGAGACCTACCATTATCACTTAAACCCTAATGGCTACGTAAAATAGCCTTCATGCGTCGATTATGAGTGAATCTTTATTCAAGAAAATCCTCTCTCTATTAAACGTTTATTGCACTTTGGAAATTAGTTTCGCAATGATAACTCCTTCTGATTACTTTCGATAAATATTTTGCATGAATTGAAACGGGCAAAAGCAATAAGTAAACACTAATAAAGTGTAATAGATTATGGGAAAATAAAGACATTAAATTGCATAAATATGCGCTATTATTATTGGCGTCTTCACATTAATCCACAGTAGCCAGCCATTTGATCGAACGTTTGAATTCGATATCACTGTTGAATTTAATCGAATGAACCATACATCAGATTATGACTTTCAATTACCACATCATCTTTATTTTTACATTAACATCAGATGTAACAAAAACAAAACAAAACAAAACCTTTTTTTATTTAAAAATATTTATTTTTCAAATTTTTTTATGGAAACCACATAAAAATTAAAAATAAAACCCCGAAAAAACAAAAAAAAAAAATAAAAAAACACCATCACCTCTCACTACAATGAAAATTAATGATCATTTTATACTGTTATTCGTTTTTCTTCTTCTTCTTCTTCTGTTTTACTTCATCACTATTAACCCCACGCAGGAATGTTGATGCACCTCTCCCGTTAACTTCTTTCTTTTCTTTTTTTTTTTTTTTGTATGCTAACGTATGGAGCTTATATTTACAAAAATATGCGTGAATTGAGCAATTAACCAGAGGAACAGCAGCTGGTCATTGTAACAGAAAAGAAGAAAAAAAAATTGCGTAAGAAAATTTAAAAAAAAAATTACGTACGCTCACGATATTTGCTGGTATTATTAAGAAAAATTATGTCACCCATGCAATTACAAATGATAACGAATAAGAAAGTTACACAGCGAAAATCATTATTTAAATACAGGGATTTAAGGCCCCTCTTTACTCTGCGAGGTTAAATTACTTGCGATCAAGATCTCTAGAATAGAAAATTTTTAAATCGATAAATGTTCCACATAAAATTTACAAAATTGACCATGATCGATCATTTCTCTACAAAAAATTTACTAAAACGATAACTTTTCTATAGAAAATCTACAAAATCGATAAATTTTTCATAAAGAATTTACAAAATGAACAACTTTTCTATTAAAATTTTGAAAAATTGCCAGTTTTTTTTATTATATTTCCAAAATAATACCTTTTTGTTAGAAATTTTCGATAACTTTTCTGGAAAATTATTAATTGGAATTACAAAATTTGATATCTTTTCTGAAGAAAACTTATATAATCGATAACTTTTCTATAGATATTTTTTCGTAAGATAAAATTTACATGGAATAAATATTCAAACCAAACTATGCTACAGAAAATTTTGCCTTTCGATAACTATTCTTTCCATAATTTTCTCGACCAATATTTTCTACCTAGAAACTTAACTAATCGATATTATTTAAATAGAGACGTTAAAAATCTATATATATTTGACGAAAATACAAAAAATCGATAACTGTTCTATAAAAATTTTCAAAATCGATAAGTTTTCCATAGAAAACGTATACGATAGATAAACTTTATATAACGCCTTTACAAAATCGAAGACATTATAGAAAATTATAAAATCGATAACTTTTGCAAAGAAATTTTTACAATCGATAACTTTCCGTTAGAAAATTTTATAAAATTTTCTATTAAAAATTACAATGTAGATTTAATCAAATATTTTCTGTTGAAATTTTATTACTTATGAGGTGAAAATTTCTTAAAACGATAACCTTTCTAAATAATATATCTTAATCCGATAACTCTTTTTTACATTTTCTTAAATTTATAGCTTCTTTAAATAAGTTTCTTAAATAGATAGTTTTTCAGTAGAATTTTTTTCAAACCGTTAACTTTTCTTTACAAAATATCTTCAATCGATAACTATTAAAAACTTCTTAAATTGATGAATTTTTAACGAACATTTCTCAAATCGATTATTTTAATGCAAAAATCCAGTAACGTTTGATGAAAAGTTGTTTTTTTTTTGTTTTGTTTATTATTTAGTCCAGTATTTACTAAATATATTACAAGTTTAATTACATACATACAAAAAAAGGAGAGAGAAAAAAAGAGTGGATTTCCTACCCAATTCTTTCCCAATACAATTCCTAAACGATTTGTTATAAACAAAAGCTACCATCGTATACATATATATCGACAAGACGTGAAAAGTAAAATATTTTCAAAAATATACAATCAACGGTCCTACAAAATCTTAAAATAAAAAACAAAAACAAAAACAACATTTATTAATAGGCTCCTCCTCTTCTTCTAGTTCTAAAGTGGTTCTTCGCTTGGCAAAACCGGCGTGCTGTCACCAGCTTTCAAAACTACTTCGCGTTCGTCCTCTTTAAACGAGGAACTTTGATCTGAAACGCGGCGAGTGGTACGTCTAACTATTTCCAAACGTTCGGCAATCTAATAATGGTGGAAGAATAATAAAAAGGATGAAAATGAGTTAGAAATAAAAATAGGCTGTCGAGAGCTTACCGATTTTTCAGAGCTATTGCGCAGAGCACTATAATTGGAAAAACTAGAAAGAGACAAATAACAGTTAAGTTAGCAACAACAGCAACATTAACTTCATTAAATCGCTGGTGCTTGCCTAAATGAACACATTTTCAAACGATCCAATTCGTTTTGCAGCAACGTATAATCCTTTTGCAGGTCCCAGTAGTGATCCAAATAGGTTTGTTTCTCCTCCAATAGGTTTCTTATCAGTTCTTCCAATTGTTTGAAACCGTCACGAGTCTTAGTCTCTGCCTTAAGCTGTTGCTCCTTCCATTTGCAATAGCTCTCTAACAGTTTGCATTGGTGGTTGTTGATTTCCTTCTGTTTGCTGCAATATACGCGAATAATTGTCTGTATTAGTTTGAATGTGTAGTTGTTGTTATTTTTGTTTTAATCGTATATATGCTCCACCCAGCCATCCACATTCGAACTTACTCGTGTTCCTCTTGCAGCCGCTTATAGTCCTCGATTAGCTGGTTTAATTTACGTTTCAAATCACAATTGTCCGCATTGAGATGTTGCATCATTTCCTTGTGATTGCATTCGTTGCGTTGCATAATGGCTTGCTGTTCTTTGATAACATTATGAGCCGTATAGAGTTCCTTTTCGGTTTTGAGTAGCTGTTCTTGGAGACTTTTTTGATTGCCAATCGCACAGGCATGTTTTTCTTTCAACGATAACACTTCTTCGCGCAAAATGGTGTTCTGCAATGAAGAGTATTGAAAAATTAAAACTTTTGGGATTAAGGCTTAAACAAGTTGGAGATAACATTGGGACTCCTCCATCTCGAGTTTACTAAACGTTGTAAAGGATAATCCGTTCTGCTTACCTCCATATTATGATCAGTTTGCCTTCGTTCCATTATATGGAATCTCTCATTTAACATGCACAGCTGATTATTGGCAGTCCGAAGTTTTTTCGCTTGATCTTCATAATTATGCTCCAAGTCCTCATATTTGGCTGCCAATTCCATGCGATGGGTCTCTTGTGACTTTAATAGATCACCCAAACGACTAACCTGGGATATTAAATCAGCTTAAAAATAAGAAAAACAAAAACAAATATTTTAAGTTGAGATAATGAGAGAGAGAAAGAGTGTGTGTGACAGAGAACGTACCATTTTTCTTTTTAGCCTCATTAAGATCTTCATTCAATCTTCTGGCTTCCTTGTGCAAGAAACGTTGCTCTTGCATGGACTTTTCTAACTTCTGATTGAGCGTATCGATTTTTCTCTGCTGATCCGCTGCGAAATTATTACGTGAGTTAACAAATTCCAAGGCCGCCTGACGTGGTTCATTGGATTGGACTTGTGAGAAACTTTTCAGCATACTGGTTAACTGCATAATGCGTTGATCCCGTTCACACAATGTACGGCGCAAATGATCGATTTGGCATTTAAGAGATTCATTCTAAGTGGGTAAAGAGAGATAGATAGAGACAGAGAAAGAGAGAGAGAAAGAGAGAAAGAGGGATTAGAAATGAATTTTTAACAAAATTTCTATTAAAATTTTATTCTAAAGAGAGTGTATTTGTATAGTTTTGAGATCAGTTTTCCCCACATTTGTCTGTAGCTCCTGGAAGGCAGTTTCTTTCGTTTGTGTTTGTAGTTCCAAAGCCTGTTGTAGTCGATCGTTTTGTGACTCTAACGCTTTGAGCGATAGCTCCAAGTCACCAACATCGTGTGTATCGTTATCGTCGTCCCGATCTGTGCATTCCTTTTGTACCATTATTACCTCACACGATATCTGCTCGAGATCATTTTTTAAATCGTCAATAATCTTGCGATACGTTTCATGAGTGCTGGCCATTAAATTCGACTCATCGTGGCAGTGCTTTAGTGAAGACTCCAAAAGAGTGGTATGCGGACAATCGCCAGCCTTCATTTTTATGAAGGGGGGGATGTTGAAAGCAATTTTTTTAAAAAAAAGAGAAAAAGAAATACAAATCAATCATACGCCTTCGTGTCTAATATTGTATCTTCAAAAGAGGACATTAGCTTACCATGGTTTTATTTCAATATTTGTTGTTGTTGTTGTTGTTGTTGTTTGAACGCTGTCAGTAAACCGTTTAAAAGTTAAATAGTTGTCATTGTCTTGTTGTATTTTATTTCCATTAGAAAAAAGGAAAAATTAATTTTTGTTTTTAAATTTCTTCGATTTTTTTCCTCTCTTATTGAATTTCCTTTGTTTTTGTTTTTTTTTTTTTTTGATTTTTTCTTTTGATTATTTTGAATTCGTGTATCAAAAAATTATTTTCCAAGTATTTGCCATCAGAGGAGTATTATTGCTTTTGTATTGTTTTCAGTTTCAATCATTTTGTAATAAAAACTGTTGTCACGTAATGTAAATATATTTTAAAAATCTAAAATAATTTACAATTTGAATCAAAGCCAACAAGAAAACGAAAGAAAAACATACAAAATAACCTGTGATACAAATCAAATCAAATGACACAAGCCAAGTGACTGACATCTCTCATTTACAGGTACATTCATAGAACTTTGCTTAGATGTAAGAACGTAATAACGTAATAACGTAATAACGGAACTCAGATAACAGTAATTACAAAGAAACCCAAGAAGTTAAGAAGAGATTTTCGAGTCTAGAAGTTACATTCAAATATAATTGGTCATTATAACGCTTGCGTCATGCGAATAAAGACGACAAATGGATCACATGACCAGAAATAGGACTCTGTATTCGGCACTAAAGTTGAAAACTACTATCAAAAGTTTTGGTAGGATTTATGAACTTGCAGGGAAGTAGTATTCCGTCTAATGGCCAACAAGATTAACAACCTATTTTTAGCCCTTATTTGTTTAAGTAAGCAGTACGATAAAATGTTCAATGTAAACTTAGTGAGCTAGAGCCACAGTATTAAGGCCTGGTACGTTGTCTTTCAGATTTAACCATTAGATTAATTAGTTGGTACCCAATATCCTAACAAAGCTTTGAATGGGTACAAGAAAGCCGTGATATAATTATGTAGTGATACTGGCATAGCCATCAAATTGGAATGGGTTTTGAGTACCGTGGGATATTGCTATCGTAGCGATATTTACAAATAAGCCTCTGATATCTCCTCTGTCTCTATTGTTAACTTCCTAGGAAGGTTAGGCAAAACCAGGCTTTGAGAAAGAATAGGACTCAACAGAGGGTCATCATTCCTTAACTCACCACATGTTTGTAGAGAAATCTGTTTCTATGCAAGAACTGAGTAGACCTGCTTAGCTGGAAGAAACTTGATATACGAAACCGCTTTGTTCATCTACAGCCTATTACTTTTCTTAAACTTTCCGAACTTGCCTTAAAAAACCATTTGAAGATTTCCAGAATGAATGAGCATGACATTCAAAAATGTATTGTTTGGTAGCATTGGGGCAGTGGATTTATTATTTTCATGGTTTATGCTGGTATTTTAAGTGCAAAATTTTCTGCACTTGCTGATACACTGAAAATAATCTTGTAATCTTGTATCTTGAATCGATTATTTTTATTTCAATTTATTTCATTTCACACAGGTTATCATTTAGTTTGTGGCACTAAATGATTACGCATAACACCTGTCAATTTCTATCACTGATAAATCTTAATCAGAGTTGCGTGGCATTCGTACTTTTTTCTTGTGCTTTTTTTTTTGTAGTTGTTGCACGATTTTTTTTTATACAATAAGATTACATTGCGTTCATAGCCTAAAACAAATAAGAATTGCGTGCTGCATAACGACGTCTTTGTTGGCACATCATTTTACCATAAAGACAAGCGCCTTAAGGTGTTAAATATGGGAAACACATACAACACATTGGCTTGGCAGATGGTAGAAGGCTTAACATTTTGTTTATAGAGGTTAAGATATATGTATGTACACCAAAAGCCCCCCCCCCTTACAAATGGTTTATTTCACTTGGATTGGAAACAAAAAAATACTGCTTGTGTGGCAGGTCAAGTTCGTAGATTCGTGTTTGAAAGAAAAAAAATCGTTTTTTTTTATTAGAAATCGTTAGCTTTGTTGGTCTCTATGAATTCTATTATTGTTCTATTCTATTATTGTTGTTGGGGGGGTTTTTTTTGTCAAAATATGTGTCTCGTCTCGTCGCGACATTTGTTGTTTGTTTTTTGTATTCAAAAAATTTGTTTTTTTTTTCAACATTTAACCCACTTATGAATTGTGTCTGCAGACACCCAAATTATGCAAAAAAAAAAAAAAAAAACAAAACAACAACAACCATAACAAAAGAAGCATGAGGAATTGATGTAAATAAATAATAAAATTTTGTTTACATGTTGTACATAAAAAATATTGTTTAGTATTGTTATTGTTATTGTTATTCCATCCCATGATAGTTATCCTGTGATGTCAAGGTACATACAAGAGTTGTCATAAGGGTAATGGCCTTAATTTGGAAAAGTTAAATATTTAATGTGAAGGCAGCAAATAGAGAGGGGGTCCTATCAACACTTAATTTGGAAAAGATACATTTTTAATGTGAAGGCAGCAAATAGAGAGGGGGCCCTATCAGTACTTAAACAAGATTCGTAGATGATGATTTATTGTAAAATGAGATCAATTTAAAAAAAATGTTAAGAGGCCCATGTTTATGGTTTATGTTATTTCACTTCAATACATCTCCTGTTAAATTCACATACTCATGCATTAGCATGTAATATTTGAAACTGTAGCGGGTTAAGGATTTCAAAATGTTTACAATTCCAAATAAATAAATGAGGACCCTATATTACCCGTTAGACAATATTTTTGTTTGTTTATTTTGTTCTTCTATGTTTACAGGTAAATAATATTGATTTTTGTTTATAACAAAAAAAAAAGCAAAATAAAATATATTCTCCTTTCCACTATAAAATAAAAAAATAAAAAAGTACTTTTAAGGTACGTTTTTTATTTAATTTTTATCTCAAAAATTATTAAATATTTAAAAGTTTTTAAATTAATTATTCATTTAATTTAAGTAAATTAATTTAAATATGAAGTACTTTTTAAGCTACAGAAATTTTTAATGTACTTTTGAAGGTTAAAACTGCTCCTTCGTTTACGTCTATAGGCAGTGGTACTTTCACAATACATTTTTTCTTCTTTTAATTATTAAAACAATATTTTTGTTATATTTTATTTCTAGATTGCTCTAATATAGTATTTTTAAGGTATTTTTTTAGAAATGAAATTATTCTCATTACTTTTCTATTTTTTTTTTTTTTGGTACAATTTAAGAAAAGTACTTTTTTCGCTTTGGTACTTTTGTGTTTTTATTTTTATTTTTCCATAATTATTATTCACTTTAAGGCATTTGCTATCACACTTTTGTATTTTATAAATATTTTTTTCAAATATTTGTTTCTCTTTCTCATAATAATGATTAGTTATTTACGTATTTCATATTTACGTTTTCACAATGGTACTTTTTGTTTTTAATTTTCTTTTTATAAGCATGTAGTAAAAGGTACTTTTTAATTTCTCGTTATTTTACAACTCTTTACATTTTAAATACTTTTTTGTTATTGCTTTCATTCATTTATCAATTCATTTTTACATAAGAAAAAAGGTACCATTTATGAGTTGGTACTTTAGTGTTTTATTTTGAATTTTCCATACACAAGCACTTATAAAAAATACCTTAGCATAACTTTTAATCTTTAAATACTTTCGTTTTTGTTTATATTTTTTAAGGTACTTTTAAGATACTTTTATTCAATATTTCTATAAGAAAAAGGGGCTGTAAGTACATTTATAAAATTTTAGAACTACAAAACTTTTTTTAATTTTTTGTTTATTCATTTTTGGAACTTATTTTGTTTTTTACTCCCAAAAAAAAAAAAAAAAAAATTTGTGTTTTAAAATATTTTAACGCTTTAAAAAACTAGTTTATCTTTTTATTTTTTTGTAATTGAAAAGTACCTTAAGTACTCTATTTAATTGCTCCTATTTTCTATTCAATTTTTCTTATATAAACACAAAGCACTATGTGGTGTAAGGCAAAAAGTACCTTTTCAACATTAGTACTTTTGTATTTGTATTTTTCCGATATGCTTAGCCGCTTAAGTAAAAGTACCTGTAAGTACTTCTTTTTGAATTTTCTGCACTTTAATATTCTTTTCACTTTTCTTTTTTTTTTCTTGTTTGTTAATTTCTAGAACTTTTCAGATTATTTTTATTTTAACACTTGAGCCCATAAAATTCATTAACACTTTAAGGCGTTATTATATCGTATTATGTTCCTTTTTTAATTTTCTTTTTTTTCATTCATTTAAAAAGTACCCCCCAAGTACCAAATGTTTTACAAAGTAAAACTTTTTGTTGTTCTTTTATTCTTTTAAAATCACTTTTTTCTTATTTTATGTTGTTGTTATTGTTGTAGTTATTGCATAAATAGTTTAAAAATTCTCATGTTGTTGTTATTGTTGTTGTGATTTTAATTAAATTTTTCGAAACAACTTTTGAACATTAATTTGTAAACCATTCAACCAATGGTGGTGGCAAATAAATTTTTATTTCATGCAACTTTTATACAAATTTCTTACACTTTTGTTATCCTACTTCTCTACTACTGTTTTTTCTTTTATTTTTTTTTTTTTGTTAAAAATTCCTTTTGGATTGAACTGAAAACTTCCGTTTTTATGGTATTTTTTTGTTCATGTCTTGTCACGAATGCAGGCAGTCAGGAAATGTGAGTTTCTTGTCGTTTCCTGTCAATTCATTTCATATTCCCAATGTTCGACAATGTATTGATACACACTTGTTTTTATTATATATCTAAACTACACACACACACATATATATATATATAGAAACTCTTATATGTATTGGTATGGCTGTGAACCAATACATGTTTAAAAAGTCATTGTCTTCCCCCTATTTATTCCCATTTATTGGCTCTAGTTTAAGTTGATTTCAATGCAGGATTTCTTGTTTCTCCTTTTGTTCGTTTTGTTTGTTTTTGTTTTTTTTTTTTTTTTTTGGAGAAAAGTTTTATTTCTTTTTGGCCCATTGGGTTAAGGAAAAAGTTTTAAAGTTTTCTTTTGAAATCGTTTTATGATTTAAATGTTGTAAGAATTTATTTATGAAGTGTTTTATTTTCAACGTAAGGTGAGATTATTTGGAAATGTTAACTTTTTTTTTTCTTTTAAAAGAACTTTCGTAATTGTTGGAAGAGAAAAAAAAATGACTGCAAGATTATTAATCAAAAGACAGGTTAGTGGATTAATTGTAATAAAAGTAGAGTCACACAGAAATTTTTGGAACCAGAGAAATACGTAAGTAATTATGTACGTAAGTAAAATTGTAAGAAGTAACTGTAAAATCAAGGAAATAAACATACTTAGACCGAACATGGGCCATTGTAATACCATAGTAATTCATATCCCCTAACACCGAAGCCATATGAAGCTTTTGGACTCCCCCCAATATCCATTTTTGTTAGATCCCTTAAATTTGTTCATTGCCTGAATAGTAGAAATTGGGTGCTCCATTTTCATGCGGTATAATCCTGGGCCTGTAGCCAATAGATGAAAAACAATTTCTGCCTTTTCCTGGTCCCTACAGTTCCAGCAAAAGTCATTGGCCATATGTCCATGACGCCTTACTTACAGTTACGTGATGTGAAAATAGTATCGCTACAGATACAGACTGTTCTAAGTGTTATTAAGTTGGAATCCAGGACCCTGACAGCCGCTATCAGAAAGTCTGGAAATTAATACATTTTCCGAAGACAAAAACTCTGCAACAATCCTGTAGCCTTGTCGAATGAACTCAAACTTTCGACTTCGAAAAAATCTATTGCTCCATAGACTTTCGTGCATTCGCGAAGTTGTGTATTGTGTTAGAATAGAGTCTGAACTTCACCGAGAAGCCATAATCTATATTGATGAAGATTTCTAATTCCGTTCACAATCCTTTGGTTATTCAAATTGATTTTAAGTCAAGTTTTGTTAAATTGGCGGCCGTTCCGAAGAGAACATGCAACTTTAACTCCTAGCTGCCATCTCTAAAGGTGTAAATCATATCCGAATAACCTTTGGCTAGACACTTTTGGTGACTAAATTTTAAGTAGACTTGAATCCTAGTCGTCCAATGGTTTATTTACATTTCCTATCATTTCCCTATCAGCCCTATAGCAAAGGATCTGGCACATATTTAAGGTTTGTATCCAATAGAAATAGTCTTACAAATACAAACTAAATACTACTGAATACCAAATACCGAATAAATACAGTGATGTACTGTTAAAATCAGTTTTCGAAAGCAGAATTTGGCGGGAAATATATTGGATTTCATAATATTTATTTAGTCAATGAAATCAAATGAAATAAAATATTCTGTGTATATAGCACATGTACATCACACATGTACAAATCACGTTCAACATGAACGTACACAATATGTCTATGTACATACATATGTAGCACATGTACAGAAATGTAGTAAATATTCCTTGCCAGATTGGTTGCCATAAACCCCTCACTTATCCTTCCCTTTTTATTTGTGTTGGATATGGGAGAATAAAAATTAAAAATTTAATTTCAAATCGATAACCTACATTTTTTTACAACTTACAATGAAAGAAAAAGCAACAGAAGTAACAACCAATAGAACACTGTCTAAGTACTGCTCGTACTATCGACATTTAGGCTACAGTTTATAGGTATGCAGCATATCCATGTACATATATGTGTGCTATAAAAGTCAAAATACATTATGAGAGTGGATGGTACGTACGCCTTCCTTGGTTCAAATTGAAATTATTTTCTTTAAGAATAGTGTATGTATGTATGTATGACCAAATGTATGTATATGCGATACATCGAAATAAAAATAAGAAAAAAAATCTCTTCTAAGGTGTTCATTGTTTTCTCAACAATTTCAATTTGATTTCACTTGTCATAGTTAGGGAGGTAATAAGAAAAATAAAATTTTGCTCAAGAAAACAAAATTAAATTTAAAAAAAATGGGGAAGTCCTCCAAGTATGAAAATTTAAATATTTTTGGACCTTAAACAATATCATACAGAATAAAGTAACTCTCTTTTACGTTTCTAAATATGTCAACACAAAAGGTATTTCAAAATTCATATATGAAATGTTGTAGTTGTTTTTGTGATTCCGAGCCAAATGGAGAAACTTGCGATTATCCTTCAAGTAGATGTCGATGCCATCGAAAGAAATACTCAATGGCAAAAACTGGGATGGACAGTTAACTAGCCATTCAAGCAATCGATTCTTATGAAGTTAAATCGATTGATACTAATGGGATTGTAGTCGCCGTAGTCTAGTAGATAGTTTGTTGGCTTATTAGACGAAAGGCCAGGGTTCGAATCCCCCCGGTCAGACATCAAAAACGAAATATGAAA
>QOCX01000278.1:10756-25124 GCA_005959815.1 Sarcophaga bullata | reverse complement strand
CCCACCAAACTAGGGAAGAAGTTGGTCAGCGCAAGGTCTGCGCGAACAGAATTTGTGAGAAGTAAACTAACCTAGAGGAGCAGCACACGGCCAAATATTCCATACAACACAAGTGGTCTTTTGAGTACCCCAGAACCAAAACAATATTCTTCACAGTTTTTCAAAATTAAAAAAAAATTAAGAAACTTCCAGGCCCTATCTCAGAAAAGATAACATGTGCACATGCAGTACCCAAAGCTCATCCTTCAAACTCATTGAGAAGACTTGAAACTGCCGATGACAACTGCCGCAACTTCTTAAACTTTTAAAAGAATTCTTGATTGCCATTAGGTCTGTATTTCGGTAAGTTGAACTGCATGGCTGTGGTGCAAATTTTTCGTCTTATCGAATGCGTTTTCTTGTTTTCATCTTGGATCTCGATATGACTTTTTGATTTATGAGTTTCGTGATTTGGCATCAAAATTTTTTTGTAGACGCAAGTCTATCCAGTCTATCTAAGCACATGGCCAATTCCCATGCGGACACTTAACATGCTTAACGGAATGGAATATTTTTTCACATTAAAGGTTACAGTGATAAACCTAAACTGACATGTCTAGTTTCACGCTTTACAAATTCTATTCCCCTTAAAAAAATGAAGAACTTATCATTTGCTTTTCTTTTGTTTGATACTTACATCTCGATCACCCCAGGCATTGCTATCGATGTCATGCAAACGTTGCAAAAAAATGTTATTCAGGGTGCCATAATTGATTTTAGTTGCACCATCCGTACAGACATCCGTGTTCTTGGTGTACTTTTGTAATTGTTGCTCAAAATACGATGTAGGCATTTCACCGGTCACGGAGGGACAACAGCTTATTGGTATACAAGAATCTTGAGATGGTGAACGCACAGCATGCGTACTATAAGTGGGTGAGGTGCAAGGAGAGCTTCCACGAGACAGTTTACAAGTTGAAGTCAATTTTTGTATGGACTTTGAAGAACAATGTACAGTTGAAATATGTGAACCGGAACTATAGCAAGATGGTTGTTGTTGTTTTAGTTGTTGATCATTTTGATCAAAATTCCATTGCTGTTGGCAGATACTACCGCTACCCGCACTACGTGGTGGTGTTACTGGTGTTGGTGGTGTTAACTGCTGCATATTGTTTTCTGTTTTTATGGAGGCATATGAGGTATTCGGTATCGTTTGTGAGCTATGATAGGAAGTGTTTCGATCAATCAATTGCAAATCGGATACATTGCCCAACGACTGTTGGCTGTGATAGCGTTCGTTATACGGCTTAACATCTACCAAAGGTGGTGGTTCGAATGACTGCTGCTGCGTCAGTTGCTGTGGCTGTTCTTTATATTCCTTGCAGGCAGCATGATCACCGGCATTTAAATTCAAATTCATTGTTTGTGGCGTTAATGAGAACCGGGGATTTTGATGTTGTGGCGGATAGTTATGAATTGGTCTACTTCTAACATTAGCTGGCGGCATTGCTGGCCGTTGCGGTTGTTCGCCACAACAAGTGGGCGGGATTTTTTCGCATTTCTTTTCGTTATTGTTGTTGCTGCGTTGCATTTTGTCACGCTTTCAAATTGTAGAGATTCCAAATTGTTTTCTTTTTGTTTTGTTTTTAATTTTGAAATTTTGCAGAGCCTTTAAGTTTCAATATGAAAAAATTATATTTTTTTATTTTTTTTGTAAATTTCTTAAGCGAATATCAAAATAAGTTAAAAATTTTTTTGTGGAAATTTTTTTTCTTAATTTTGTGCCTTAAAAGTATTCAAATAAACAGAAAAAAAAGTTACAGGTTTGGATTTCAATGAAGGAACCCTAAATAGAAAATATGAAAGGTATTATAAAAAGTATACAGTGTTGGTAGAAATAATAGGGACAATATGTTAATTTCGATGTCAACATATTTAGCACGAGAAAAAAGGGTTCTGGGCTGGTCCTGCATGTCTTTAAATTTGGGTGACAAATGTCGTCATCAAGTTAAAAACTGTAGCAAGTTGTTCCTTAATCTATTTGAAAAAGTATAGCTCAAGTCTATATTTTGTTTTCAAAGAAGTAAAAAAAATCAGAATCGGATTCTAAAGTTGTGGTTTCCATTTGTTTGTTCGGAAAAAATAAATAAAATTTAAAAACAAAAATCGGCAAAAAAAAACCACCACCACCAAACTTGTACGTTCTTAATGGAATTCATTACAATGTTAACAGATCTGTAAACGAATGTTTTCTTTGATTGAATAAAAAAAAATATGTTTTATAAGAATATCTTGAAAGTGCTTGCAAGTGATCAATATGAGAGCTCTTGGACTCACCCAAAGCAAATGATACACGAACACGAATTGCTACATGTGCTGTCCGAACCAAAAAAAAAAAAATCCGATAAACGTATGGTTAACTCAGATTAATGTTTGGATCAGTAGGTTATAATCTACTTCAACAATTTATAAAGGCCATATTGAGAAAAATCATCTTCAGTGATGATGTCCACTTCTAGATGAATAGCTACATGAACAAACAAAATTGTGGAATTTCGGATGATACGATTTAAACAACGGCTATTGTGAACAACAGCCGTCTAAATAAAGTAAATAAATAAACAAAAATATAAGCAGATGTTGAAATGTCAACCTGTCCCTATCATTTCTTTCAACACTGTAACAGAGTAGTTTCGTATTGGTTTTAATTTCATAGTTTTTCTTTAAAAAAGTTGAATTCATTCCTTTAAGTCTCTGACAGCAAAAAAAAAACGCACTCACACATACACAAACACACACGTCATTAATACAATATTATTGAGCTTCACTTACGCACTTGCAAAGCAATTCCACACTCTATGCCACTGCCAACGACAATGGCAGAGAATCATGCACAGAATTCAACAGAAACTATGCTGCTGATCGTGTTCAAAATTGATGTTGTTATTATTGATAATGTTGTTGTTGTTGTTGTTGTTGTTGCTGTTGTTGTTGCTGTTGTTTTTGTTTTAGAGGATAAAAAAAATGTTGAGGAAAAAACCACCCAAAAACACAAATGGTACGTACGAGTGTGTATATTTTTGCAGCTGTTTTTTTTAATATTTTTTTTTGTTGTTTGTTTTTATTTCTTTATTTGCAGAATATTTAAACAACAAAATTTTGGTATTTTTTTTTAAATTTTATTGTTGTTGCTGTTTGCTTTTGTTTTAAATTTTAACTACAAGTACGGTATGGTGTTGCTGTTCTTCACATTAGACTTTCATTTGTAAATTTGCTTTTGTCTTGACGTCACCACTTGTTTATTATTTATTGTTATTGTTATTGTTATTGTTATTATTTGCTCTTCGATTTGCTTGATATTTATTTTAAAATTTTTATTTATTTGTTGTTGTTGTTGTTGCTTTTTAAAAGAAATCTTTTTCTTTATTTATTTTTGTTGTTGTTTTTTCTCACCCATATACGACGACGACAATCGCAACAACGTTAGCTAATGTGGCTCCACAATATACATACGTTCGTTTGTTTCTCAAGTTAAAGTGTGACTGAAATTTAAAGTGCGCTTTAAAGCGTATTCTCCACTCACATTACTCTCACTCGCATTTTAACAACAGCAGCAACACCAATAGTTCTCTGTTTGGTACAAATCGTATACTCAATAATTAATTGTTGTTGTTGTTGTTGCCGTTATTTTACATGCATTTGTTATGTTTTTTCGCTTTATTGTTGCATTGCAATGCCATGTGGAGTAGTAATGTGGGGTTATTATGCATGCATGTGTGAGAGATAACAAGAGCAAGAGCATACAGTTTTTGGGGATCTTAAAAAACGAAATTAATGTTCAATATAATAGAAAAAGAGAGAGAGAGCGACAGATCAATAGTAGGAGAGTGAGAGACACCTTCGTCACTATTTACAACCCGGCTTAATTTGCTTTGATTTTTTTTTAAGTGAAATCAAATAAAATTTCTATTTAAAATTGATTGAAAACACAGCCATGTGCCACAGTATGGGTACGCTACACTATGAATTAGGAGTGTTGTGTGCTGTAATTAGATAACCCGTTCGAAATCTCTTGATACTTGGACCAACCAAGAGTTTTTGGATCATGGTTTCAACGTAACTGAATTTAACATGTTGCCCAATATATAGGGAGGACCTTGGATACTTTTTATCAGACCCAATAATTGCGTTTGCTTAGACCAAGTGTCTTGAATTTTTACCAGCTTCGTTAAAATTGAATATCACTTTAGTTTACCTAATTTACTGTTAATAACTGGATTTGCTTGATTAAATATTTAAAAATAAATTTATTCTATCTATTGGGTCTTCCAAAAGGGACTTGCATACATACTTTGATAGTTGATTGCAGTCATTTTGTCGATGATACATCTGTTCTATTAGTTGTCCTTTATTCAGTCTAGTTTGCCAAGTAGACTATGGAACAGTGGGCAACTGATCATAACTTTCATCGAGAAATAATCTTCAGCTTAGAGGCCAATGTGTAGTCGCCGTAATCTAGTTGGTAGTGTGTTGGCTTATTAGACATGAGGTCCCCAGGTCAGACATCTCCAACAAAAAAAGGAAACATGAAACAAATATTTCTACAGCGACTTCCTCTCAGCAGATTTCTGGCAAAAACTCTTGAGCATTAATGAAATTGCCATGAGAAGTTTCTTAGACGTCTGTAGTTCGGAATCAACTTTAAACTGCAAGTCCATAATCCTGAATGAAGGGTTGTAATGACGAATTATGTATGTATGTATGTATGTTGAGGCCCATTTCAAGATGAATGGGTTTGTTAACTAAAAAAATTGTCCTATTTTGGATGATACTTCCGAAAGCACATGAGATTCAAGGGCATGCAATGCATATCGAAATAGTCACTGTTTGGTCACCAGTCCATATTTTGTTAAAACGATGGCTAGGACATCACTGTCAATGGCGAGCACTGTAGGTCAATGACTATAAATTTCTAAATTGGATGATCTGGACTCCAAGGAATTGTAACGCTTAAGTGGGATTTGAGGGCATGGTCATAATCTCACTTGCGGATAATGTGTACTAACCACGTAGGATCATGCGATAAGGTTTCGCTAGAGTTTCTCTTGTGGAGTTTTCTTAAGTCGCAAGTGTATGCGAATAATCCACAAACTCAATGCCAACATAACACCATTACTGCCATCGTATAAATTCTACTTAATTTATGCGAAAGTGTTATGGGAAATTGGATATTTCGGTAGGGTCTATCAAAGGGTTAAAAAAAAATTTCATGATACCTTAACACAGAGTTTGTTTTGATTTTGAATTTAAAAATCGGAAGCGTTTAATAAAAGATCCGTTACAATTAAACTGGAGCATTCAATGTTACGCACCAGACGACTGTTGTCGCTTGGTTAGATGGCTGACTATTTGGTTTTGTATTTCAAGCGTAAGCAAATGAAGTTGAACTTGAACTTCATAGACGAATAACCATTTTTTTTTTGTTTTTTTTTTTTGTGTCAATCATAATCGATATTAGAAAGGGATACTGGATTTTATGAATTGCAAATAAATTTTCCTTTTATTTGTTTCTTTTTCTCATACTTTTTTGTTTTGTTTTTTGTTTTATTTTTATTATAGTTGTTGTTCTGTTTTATTAATTAATTAATTAATTAATTAATTATTAAATTTGTTAGTTTATATATGACTTAAAATATATACGAAAATATAATAAAAAAAAGAATCAAAAAAAAAAATAAAAAAATATTTCAAGAAAAGAAAAAAATTTCAATTCTTGTGATTTTAATAAAATTCTTTAAAAAAAATTAAGAAAATAAATGTTTTTTTTTAATTAAAATGTTATTATTTTTTATACTTTTAAAAAAAGGAAAGAGAACAACTGATCTTTTTTTTTTCTTAGTATAAATACTTAATTTTTTGTTTTTTTTTTTTGTTTTATTTTTTGATTTAAATTTAAGCATTATTCCTCTTCTTCTTCATCTGTTTTATATAATTTCTTAAAAGTAATTATATTTATTAAATTATTATTATTCTTTATTATTTTGTAATAATTTTCATAATTTTTTTTTTTATTACAATTGAGTAAAACCTTAAAGATCATTTAAAATTTTAAAAAAGAAAACTCTACTGAAACAATTTACAAATGAATGTGGATGGTATGAGAGGCTTGGGAGATGGTGTATAGGATAAGGAAATATGCCAGGTATTATGATCAATGATTGAAAAATCTATTATCGAATCTATACGCCCATTACCATACTACATTCCAAATCCCATAAATTATTTCGTACCCTTTTTAAATAAAAAAAAAATACAATTTTCCAGTCATAAGTATTGATTTCAGAAGATAAACAAAAAATTTAAAGGCCAAAAATGTTTTCTGTACTTCAAATGAGAAAATTTTTTGTGGCCGTAACTACTCATAGAAAGATTGAAAGAGCTAGGTTGGCGCTCTACATATTTTTCTAATCATTTGACAAGGCATGCTACACCGGACTTCTATCGAAATTACAAAAATCGAATTTCTCGATCCACATTAGACTTTCTCAGGGACCTTACTGTGCACATCGTTATAGATGGGATCTTATCAAACGAGTTTAGTTTAAACTCAGGGGTAACTGCATGGTTGTGTTCAATTTCCAACTCTATTTCATACATTCTTTAACGATCTTCTTTTTCCAATCTCTATCTGCTTCTTGATCTTATCTACTCCTCTGAAATACGTGTCATTCATATTCTTCTAATCGATAGAGCCCTTTAAAGATTGACCCTGAAAGGCTTAATATGAATGGCATATGCACAACAGGCCTATAGTCAATCTTCTAATGGGATCGTATGAATAGTCATTTGTAGTACCTGAAAGACGGAAGGCTGTTTACTAGCATGCAAGTGCAATAATATAACCTTAACTGTAGCTCAGCGTGGTGTAAATCTAAGGAAGTCAGAAGCTTTTGAAATTCAATGTGCTATTCGCAGGAATTAGCACATTTTTCAAGTGTTGATAGCAACATTCTGCAAGGAATACTGCACTTCAGCTGATTTCTCTACTATTTATACCACGTATGTGAGAAAAGTTTTTCAAAAATCTGTCGTTCGGAGTCGACTTTAAACTGTAGGTCCCGCCACTCGTGTATAAAATTAACACACACAACATAAGTAGGTGTGAGAAGCTAGGCCGTAATCCTGACTGAAGGGTTGTAATGGCCAATTATGTTATGTATGTATGCATGTGAGAATAGAATATAACTCTCATGAATGGGCCGAGGCTTCGAAGTGTATTTTGGGGCTTCTCCACGACCACATACAGGAGAAGGTGCTCAGTAATTCATTGGAAAATCGTCGCAATTTTACTTGTGTTTCACTGTTCTATCGCTACTACAATGGATTTTGCTCTACCAAAATAAAGGGACTTGTTTTCCTAAATCATACATTCTTACATTCTAACACTTGTTTCTCTCGCAAAGTACATTCCTTTGTGGTCGATTGGCCAGTGAATTGAACACTGTATTTCTTTTTGTTCTTTTGCTTCCAGTTAAATTTAAAAATTCACTTGTAAAAAAAAAATTGTGTACGGCAGCCATAGTGAGAAGTTCTCGGCATTGAGTAGAGGTATTGATTTGCCTTTATAGTCGAAACTGAGTGCATGATCTGTACGTTTTGATTCGAGAGTAAATATTTTTGAAAAGCAGCTCTTCCCCACTGCAACTGTTGAAAGTAGAAATTCTTGCAGACAGGCAGTGGCCGATGTCCACCGATCTCAACATGAAGCGAATCGAAATTGTCAAAGGCTTTGGTTTTAAACACGTTAAATTAAAAAAACCGACAAAATTTCAAAAAAAAAAAGGTAAAACCAAGGAGGCAGATCATACATTTCCAATGTTTTTGGCACCCTAAATTCAAATCAAAATTCTTTAAGCCCCAGGCAGTGTTCTAGTGAATATAACGCTACAAATGATGTTTTTGTTTCTGAAATCCGGTTGTAAGAAGTGCTGATTTTGAAATTCGAAATCTTTTTTAAATTGCAAAAGATGTCTTCAAAAACTACCCAACTGAACAATACAAAAATCGAATTATTTCGAATTCAATAAGTTCAAGAAGCCTGACCTTATTTATTATTATAGTTTCCAATCCCTAAATTAAAAAAATATCTACTGTAAGTGTGGAAAATATTTCGTTTTATATTGAGATTCATTTTGGTAAAAACTAAATTTTCAAGATAAAATTTTTTTCAAGTTCGAAATTTTTCTTCTATTTCGACAAACGGCATTGTTTTTGGCCAATAGAAGATTTAGAAGCCTCGAAAAACCATACTCAACAATAGTAACTTTAGTCTAAAGCTGTAGCAATTAGTTTGCGAGCTTCATTTGAATCTAAGCATTCCGTTGCAGGGCAAATAAACGATAGTGCTTAGCCTAAAGCTCTAAAAAAACTCATTTGCATCCACTTATTACCATATGCGGCAAATAGATTTTGCTTGTAAGAAATTTGCTTCAATAGAAACTTATAGAAACAGTTTGTTTAATTACAAAAACTCATTCTCCTATTATCATAAAATTACCGAAGAAAATGGAGTATATTTGCCTTAAATGGCAACCAGAATGCCTATGTAAATAAAGCCGTTAATTCATGCAAAACCAATACAATATCAGATGCTAGTGTAGAAGGCCTCTGCAGTAATTGGATGAGTGAGAAGTGGAAATACTGATTAATAATGAAATTTTAGGTTGAAATTAATCTTGTTTTGGTCTGTAGTTGTAGTTAACAAGCCTTCGAAGTGTCCCTCACTAATCTCATGATAATGAGGACGACCTGTAGGTGCTGTTGCATACTCATCATGAAGTTAGCATTTATAAAATACCCAAAATATTAGCATTTTTTTTTTCTAAATAATGTGCGTGAGTAATTAATATATTACAACCATGTATTGTAGAAGTTTTTTTTTTAATTTAAAAATAAAAAAATAATTTGCATTCGCAACCACTTATTAACCACTTGTTAACATGGCAGAAAATTTCAATTAATTTTGAAATGTTATTAAACGCTTGGTTTACGTGAACAATTACCGCTCGTAAACTATGCCGATAAGTTCGCTTGTAATATGCAAAATAACGATACAAATAAAAAACAGCATTAGAGAATTCTTTTTACGAGATCTTAAAAAAAAACATTAAAAATTTTATTTGCTCAGAAATATTAATTTTTTTTTTTCGTTTAATAATAAAAGAACAGTTGGGGTTGATTTGAAAGCAATTTAGATAAAGAAAAATGGAACAAAAAAAATTGAAAATAAAAGGAAGCAAAGTAAACTACTGTTCAGCATAAGCTTTATTGGTTAAAAATTTCTGTTTCTGTATTTGATATTCACAATATTTGTTTAGAAACGCTTTTTTTTTTTCTTTTGTTCAAGCGACTTATGTTTCTTAAGTTTTATTTGTTTTATTAGAGAGATTTGGGGCCATTTTGTTTTTAAGGAAATTTAACAAAAAAAAAAAAATGTAAGATTGAAAGGAGAACATCATTATCAATGATAATTATTATTGTTATTGTAATAATTTATTTAAAGCAACAGAAAAAAAATGTTCAGTTTAAATAGGACTTATTAAAGAAAGTTCAGTTATGTAAGGGCAAGGCAGGAAGACTGAAAAACTATTTAAAAAAAAAACAAAAAAAAAAACGATGAATGTTTTAAAGCAAAACGAATAAAAAGAAGCAACCAGAAATTAAATTGAAAATGATCTTTTTTTAGATTTTATAAATAAAAAAAAAAATTCTTTAAAAAAATTATGTATTAACTAAGCCATACTTATAAACTTGATAATAATAATCTTTCATGTTTAAAATACTTAAATCACTCTTACGCTATTATGCTATAATCATTCATTCATTCATTTCATATAGAGCTGTGGTAACTACAACACTTAGTAGAGTGAAAATTTTTTTCCAGCAGCAAGTATTTTTTTTTTTTGTTTTGTTTGTAGTTTTAATTTTAAAAAAATATTTCAATCGCTTTTTTTATGTTTGAAAATATAAATTTGGATTGTTATTTATCTATTTCCACATTTAGAAGTTCACATTTGAAAATATATTATCTGGTATATTATTTTGTTTTTCTTTGATGTTTTTGTTGTTGTTGTTGTTGTTGTTGTTTTGTTTTGTAATAAATTGTTTGTAGGGTGTACGTTACGTTATAATAATTATTTTGTAATTTGTGTTGCTCTAAGTGAGACAGTATTTGTGTGTGTGAGAGAGAGAGAGAGAGAGAGTGATAGTATGATATAAAGAGGGTGAGAAGCATATATTAAAGGATATTACGGAGAGGAGGAGTAGGAAGAAAAACTTATTGTTGGTGTTTTATATTGATGATGATAATGCAATTTAAATTAAAAAAAAAATGATGTTAGAATTGGTTCCTGTTTCATTACGTTTCTTAAAAAAAGAAAGAAAGAAAAAAACAAAACAAAACCCATGAAATAGAAAACAACACAAAAGTTCTATTAAAGCGTGTTAGCGTTTTGCGATTTCTGTTTTCTGTATCTGTTCTCTGGTTTGTCTCTGTCTTCTGTCAGCAGTTTGTTTTGTTTTGTTTGTTACTTAAGCTAAATAAACATAAACTTTACGATCCTCTGGCGTTCTAGCCAAATATTCTCTTTCGATTAGACCCTCTATTCGTTTTTTGATCAAGACGGGCGATGGTAGGAATCTGGATTTTAATTGAGATGTTACATCCGACACCAGTAAATTGTGCTGTAAAATCAAAGAGAAAAATATTTCACAATTTTTTAAAATTTCATTGGAAACCAAAGAAAAAAAAAGAAAAGAAACTTACCGGCATTCGTTTGCGAGCTTTCATTATACGTACAATAGCTGCTTCAATTTCATGTTTACGATCCTCATCAACTTTACCTCTGGTTTCTTTACGTTCTGGCTCAGTATCCGCCTTAGCGGCCACAGTTTGAATTTTAACTCTGAAATAAATGAGAAGGAATTTTTGATTGATTTCAACACAATTCAAGCGTTCATCCTGCTCATATGATAAGATACACTAAGATCTCCTGATACTATCGAACTACAGGCTAAAGCCTTTTTAATTAAACTGACTGGAGAGGTCATTCATTATGAAACTAAAACAAAGGAAAAACGTAATCGGTTTTATTCGAAAACCTTAAGGCCATTGCCGTATAAAAAAAATTGATAAACGATTTTCAAAGGCTTCTATTGAAGCAAATTCCTCATTTATCGTATACGTGAATGCAAATGAGCCTCCTAATCTAGCTATAGGGGAGGCGGTATTAAATGAACCTCGCGCTCAAACTTCAAGAGCTGTCGCTGTGTATGGTCTAACGCGGCGCCCAATTGTTCTTTTATTAATCAAATACATGCAGTTTGTGGCTAATTGCTTTCTTTAGACGTTTATGTATGTTGTTCCTCCTTCATTCAATGATGGTTATACTACAGAAATAAAGGGCAAACCTCTATCAAGATCCTAACATATTCCCCACACAGATTCAAACTACTTTCTTTTGGTTGATAAACAAAATCAATTTAAACTTACCTGTGGAATTTCGAAACGAATGCATCATTTACTAAAAATTCATCGGATGGATCGATTTCTTTAGTTTTTGTCTTTGAATTTCGCACCAATAGACGTTGAGACGGTTTGCCCATTGACAGCGATTGTATGGCTCTCTGCAGCTCACGTTCGGGTATATCCGTCTCTTGTAATATTTCCTCATAGGTCATGATTTCACGATTATTAAACAGCATTAATATGCACATCTAAACAAAAGTAAAGAGGAATAATAATTCATAATACAATTATCATATGTGCATAGCAGCTAAAACGCAAATACCTGATACGTTGAAACAGTTAAAATGTGTTTACGCGTAGTAGTGGGTATAGTGCAGCCACTTGAGCTGGACGAAGACATACTAGAACTAGGGGCTTCTTTATCCTTTTCGGCATTAGCCACCGCCGCCGCAGCATCAACTACTTTACGCCCATAAAAGACAGCATTTAGGCAAGCATTTCCTAAATTTCAAAAATTTCAAATTAAATGACGATTAAAAAAATATATCAAAAGAGCTAAAATATATACCCAGTTGTGGTTGTAATGTCAATTGACGTCCAGAATGTTTATCCAAATAAAATTTCTTAAATATTTCATAGGCTTCTCTGGGCGCTGCCGGTATATTACAATTGGGCGTAGAAGTCTAGTGTAAAGAAATATTTTATAAATTTCTTAAAAAGGTAAAAAGTATATCAACGAACCTGTGTAGGCCAAAAACCGGTAGTAAGTATCCTACAAGTAAATTCCACAGATAAATTAATATTATGATTATTTATATAGATTTTGAACTCCTCATTGGTGGTATTCGATATTGACATGTCCTTAAACATTCCCTCTAATTTTGATGTAAATTGACAACCACACTCAGTCTTCATCAAAGAGGAAATTGAAAATAATTAAGTTATTAAGAAATTAAAAATTGAAAAACAAATTTCCCGTGATAACAATACCTTCAATTTTGATATCATATTCTTTTCGAAATCATCCGAGACCGATTTATTGAGCAGTAAACGCTTGGCTAAATGAGTTTTATAGTAACGTTCGAATACATCCTTTTCCAATAAGAATCTAAACAATACCATGGTCTTGTCTAAAATGACTTCAATTTCTTGTTCAGTCATCTGTTCAAACAAATCATTTTGAAAAAATTAATTCAAAAGTGAATTCAGTATACAAATACGTTTATACTTACACCCTTACCACCCTTTTTCAATTTATCATCGATGAACAGCGACAAATACTCCGGTGATTTCGAATTCAAATTAAGGAAATGCTCAAAGTCTGATGAGATGCATTTTTTAAAGAGCCGATCGTTATTGAACGAATGATGAAGAAATTGATCAAAACGATCTTTAAGATCAAGTAGATTCTGTACAAATGTTATGGGATTTGTTGTGCCATTCTCCTCTTCTTTAACCAACATACGCCCCTGTTCCCTTAGGTATGCCGACATCGTATCGGCTATAACTTTAAGGCCCTCATCCTTAAGACGTGAAAATAGTTTATAGGTACAGGCCAAATCCTCAGTTTTTGAGTTTTTAATCATGTAAACAACTCCAGAATTTTCCATTTCCACTATGGTGCGCATGTGTTTCTTAATCAGTTCATCTTCTACGACTTTAACAATGCGCGGTTCAGTATCTTTATCCAAATAGAGAGCAGCGCGGGCCGATTCCTCTTGTATGCGGGCCTACAACAAATATAATGGTTATAATATGTATATGTGTACACACGTATGAGAAGGTATAGTAAAAAGAAATCCGATTATCTGTGTTACATGTTACACTTCAGTTTAATTATAACATTTCATCTTACCTCCACTTTCTTTAAATAAACACTGGCATTATTTTCGGCCAGAAATTTTTGCGATTCAAATTTATAGAATGAAGCTGATTGGGCTAAAAACGGTTTCTCAAAATCATCCTCATATACAGAACGTGAATTAATGCCCAATGCCATAAGCATTTGGCAGGCATTCTTTATTGCTAAATGATTAATAGCCTCGCCGCTACGTTCATCCATTACCATGCCCAATAGAGTTTCACGCAAAGCCTTTTGTATTTCCGAATATCGTACAATCTGTCCAAACACACATATTAAAATATTAAAACAAAATAAAATAAATATTTTAGAAAGCCGATATTAATTAACTTACCTCATCTCTAAATAGTATAAGACCTAAATTATAAACATTTTCTACTTCACGATTTTGCACATAGACACGATCCATATACATGAGAATATCGCGTATCATTACCATCGATGTCTGATGATCAGTCCAGGCTTGATTTAGTTTTGGCAGAAAATTATTATGCAAACTTTCGAGTACGTCCTTGCGCACCTTCTCCTCTAAATGTTCTTTGACCACTTCACGCAAACCGAAATATAAACGATGACCGTATTTGTGCAGAACCATATTGTAGGCATTACGATAGAGCTGTTCGAACGATAGACCCGAATTGTTTTTCTTTTGAATCTCTTGTATAGCATTTTTTAAACTCGCCCATATTGTTTCCACATATTTTTCGTCCATGGAGGCCTGGAAGAGACACAATGAGAATGAGAGAGAGAGAGAGAGAGAGAGAGAGAGAGAGAGTGAGAAAGCGATAAAATGCATTATTAATTAAATATTGAATATTGATTGTAATTTGCTTAAAAATCTCTTCATATTCGATGAGTATTTGCAAAATAGAAATGTTCTACAGTTCTCTCGAATATATTTTTTGTTTCTAAAAGTTTATAATGTCCTCCGCAGAGTAATCTAACCTGGGACTAATCCCTAACTATACAATTAGACACAAAAAAAAAAACATTTAGACTGA
>QOCX01000278.1:0-10736 GCA_005959815.1 Sarcophaga bullata | reverse complement strand
GTTTTACAGATTCATGGTGGCGCGAACAAGTTTTTTTTTATTGAAGATGTTGTGAACGAGCCTAAAATTGGTTTGAAGCAGCCATTAGTAGATCCATAAGGTTTTCATTCTTCAATAAGGGCCTACAAAAGAGTTTATTTGAATACTTAAATCCCAGTTAAGGAAAACAGTGCCTACATATACGACGTTTGAACGCTTTTTCGTTTATTTTTTCGTTTTTATTAACCACTGATCTTCTACAGCGCCGTGTATTAACATTTCCGTAAAGAGAAAGCGTTCAAAAGCAAATTATTGCACGTCGTGGAAAATAAATTTTATCTGTGAAAACCTAATGCGTAATTGAGAATACTAAAGCAACGAGAAGTAAACAAATGTCATCTATTTTTACTATAATTTACACACAAGCCTCTTGTTGTCTTCAGGATCATTAAAACGCAGCTTTTAATTCCAAATAAAATCAATTTCGTTTTAGTTCTTCCCTAAAAAGAGACTTCGACTTCAACGTTAAAGTTCTAAACCACGAATAAAAAAAAGCCGCATGCAACGATAACCTACGTCGTCCTCCTTCAACTATATTTTTGACAAAAGCTTCTTCTAGCTTGCTTGCCTGGTCTAAAACGTCGATTAAAAATGATTTTCTTTTAACGTGTTTCTTACTCTAAAAACATTGGTTTTATATTCCGGTTTCCAAAGGGGAAATTTCCGTTGTATTTCCAATAATTTGTTAAAATAGTTCGATGTCTTGGCTAAAGAACTTGTTGCACGTTGTGCGAGACTTGTCGTTGTACTCTTCGGTTTCCAAAATGCCGTCGAAGTTGTCGGTACTTCATCTTGTTTAGTGGCAGCCGTTGAACGTTTATTTACGAAAAATTTGCGATAACAACTGGTAATGCCGCTACTATTTTTACTTGTACTTGGTTGGCTATTGTTGCTCTGACTCGGATGACTAATGCCACTATTTATCCGTGTACCATTGTTGTTGCGTTTAGTCGAAGTGTTGTTGTTGCTATTGTTGTTGTTGCTGCTGCCATTTGTAGAATTTCGATTATTGCCGCTATAATTTGGAAAATTACCACCGGAGCGATTATGATTGTTGCCACCACCACTACTGGCGCCGGAGGAGCTGTTTGTATAGTTATAAGAATTTTTGGAACGGTCATAAGCACCAGGACGATATTCCCTGGGCATTGGGTATTTTAAAAATTAATAATTACTAAAGATTTTTTGTCTTCTCTTTTTTTTTTGTTTTTGTTTTCTTTTTGTTTCTGTTTTTAATTTATCGTATACCAAATATTTGTTTTAGACTCGGATGTAACACAATCGAAAATTTGAATTTGAAACGAGATTGAAAGGATAGAAAGAAAGGAACGTGGAATTTTCTTATTAAAACGAATCGATTTCTTTTTAAATTATTGTTGATATTATTATTGTTATCGGGGTTCGAAGTGAATGTTGGTATGAAAAGCTATTTTGAGTTTGACGTTTGTATTGCTATAGCTTCTACTCCCCTCTAAACGGTATCGTTTTCTCTTATAGTTATTCCTTACACACATTGGTTTCTTTGAATTTTAAAACATTCCCTTTAAAATTCCAAAAATTATAGAAAAGAGTCAACAGTGGTTCAATTTTGAAATTTTGAAAATTTTGTTTGCCTTCCTTTAGTCGGTCGGATCGAATATTGTTTTCCTTTAAGCTCTGTTTCGATGACGATGACAATAATTATGGTGATGGTGATGGTGCAGCTGCTGTGAGTTTGTTATTATTTTCTGTTCACTGTTCTCTGCTACTCTTGTTGTTCTTATTGTTCTTTGTTTTGTGTGTGTCTTCTTTTGAATTATTTTTTTTTTTGTATAATAACGTTCCTATAAATACGTAGATTTGCAGTTTGATTTCTGATTTCGTTCTCTTTGTTCAATTTGTAGGAAAATCAACAACATTAATAAGAATAATAATTGTATCTTCCAATCGTTTTATATTCACAATCGTAATTTTTTTGCAGTTTTTATAAGTTAATAAATTTTTTTTATTAAAAATGTTTCTTATTTGAAGACTTTAAATTTTGTTTTGACAGTAAACACACAGCTGGACATAATCTTATTCAAATAAATAGAGTTAAACTGTATTCGATCTGATATTTGGGGGGAATTTTTTGTAAATTATTAAAGAGTACCAACGTCATTTTTCAGAAAAAGAGAGAAAAAAACTATGAATTTTCGGATATCCATTTAAAAAAGAAAAAACAAATACACTTGGTCAACACAATCCCTCTACTTTGAAAATATTACGATTCAGAATGCCAGCATTTGTAATTGGGCTCTTAGACTTTACCGGTATTTTCCCTTTATGCTGTAAGTTTGCTAGTGTAATGCAAATCGCTAAAATTATGAAATTATGAAATAAAATTATGAAATATAATACTACACTTCTCATTGATATTGAAAGTATTAATAAATATAGGAGAGATGTTGCCGCCCAAAACTGGATCATTTCGTTTTAGTATGGAATAGGTTATGAACTTAGGCAGGACATCTTTTAGAAGTTTTTCGAGCGATTTCTTGACTGTGAAAATTGTAGGCACTGTCTTAAAAGCAGAGACGAGATTCAAGATAGCAGACTATATTTTGTTAATGATCTGCAGAAGTTAGTCTAACCTGCACAGATTTCTCTCGGACTCTCTATACATCTCTTTCTCTTTTTCGCTTTCTTTATTTTCTGTTTTGCATATATTATTTTAGTTTTAGTTGCAGTTTAAACTATCCTTTTTCTTTTAGTCTTTCATTATTGATTATCTGCGCTATGGAAAGTACCACAGTGAACTCCTTTTTCTGGTCTCGAGTGGTTATATATTTTTCAATTATGTTTGTATGATCAAAATCTCCATTCATTAAAGCAAAACTTTTATCCATGCCACGGTCTCTCCTACACTAAAGTATCCAAACCTATTAATTCATTCGAACATTCATTGTGATTTACTGATACAAGACATCTTCTTTGTGATTACTTAGACTCTGGATTGCTTTATACTTGAATGTGGAGTTGTCGTAGTCTAGTATATAGTATTGCCTTACTAGATGAGAACTCCTGATATCAAGCCTCTGGAGTGAATTCTCCAACGAATTGAAATATGAAAATAAGTTTTTCTCGAGGAGCTCCCGGCAGCAGTCTTCGGCAAAATGCAAAGGAAAGATTGAAGCTAGGCCGTAATTCTAACTAAAGAGTTAAAATAGCCAATAAAGTAATTCGTGTGTAGAAATCTCTTTAATCGACAATGTAAACAAATTCAAATTTAATACTTTCGATGTCCTGTAGCATCCAGTAAGCGATGATAACGTATAAATAAACCTCTTTGCCAGAAGTTAATACTGTGACGTTGGGTATTTCACATAATTGGGAATGTAACCTTCTTAGTAATTAAATTTCGATAACAAATCCATGCTTTGAAACTAATCATTTCTTAACTACATACATCTAAATATATAATACATGTACATATGCTGTATGTTATCTTGAGCGATAGAAATTATCGTTATTGAGAAATATAATGGTTTTCATTACTTACCGGAAAGGCACGTATGCGCATCTTTCCCTCCTTCTTGGGAGCGGTGCTCCTGATATTCATGGTCTGTAAACGGCAACAATTTTCCTCCACTTTATGAACTTAAACAACAGAAATTGTGGTTTCGTCTCTTGATCCCGTATAAGATCGGCCGGCAAAAACCACAATAAACAAAACAAAATAAAATTGCGAAATATTAACGTTTAATTCACTTGTTTGTTTGTTTGTTGTGTTTTTGCTTTTTTTCCTTATCGTTTTTATTTATTTTTCACCTCAAAATCAAATATGAGCTGCTGAGGATAAGCGGGCGAAAAGGGGAGCCAGTAGTAATAACGATAAAAAAAAACAATTGCCAAGTAAATGGAACAGAGTACCAGGAAAAAAAAGTCGAGTTTTGTTCGAATTTCTTTTTTGTATTATTAAGGCGGCCGCAATAAACACATGTACGGCTCAAGTAAACAAAACAAATGTACGGCAATTATAATTAAATTTTTGTTTTGTTTTTTGTTTCTTCTTTTTTGTAATTTCCACTATTTCTTCACTAAAATTGAGTTGAAGTGAATATTGTGTGTGCTATTGCTGGTGCTGATGGCTGTTAGGTAGGCTGATTGATAGTCGGTTATGGTTTCTTATCTTGTCACAATTACACAGCAGAAATAATTAAAAAAAAAACTATGTTTACTGCTGGCCTTTTTGGTGCGGCGTTTTTATTTTGTTATTCTTGTTGTTTTTTTTTTATTTACTATGATTTTCCACTCTATTTTTATTTGAAAAAGTTTTTATTTTTCTTTTTATTGTATTATACACGTTGCAGCCGTAGCGGTCAGGAGTAGCAGCATCAGCAGCAGCAGTAGTGCGTTCATTCAATCAAACTTTGTGGCTGTTGATGTTTCTGCTTTCAGTTCTCCTTCTTCTATTTCACCTCTTTTATTTATAATTAAAAGTGTGATGGTGTGTTAACGACGGCCAATCTATATAGTTCAGAATCCTGTAAAACAAAAACAATGAAAACCATAATTATTTCACTGTTTATTATTGTTGTTGCAATTGTTAATTATGTTCATAAAGGAAAAAAAATTAAAGGAATTTTTATTTTCTTTTGTTAAATTTCATTGTCATCATCATAATTTATATTTTATTTCCTTTTTCAGTTCAATTTTTTTTCTTTTTTTTTGTCCCCTTTTTTCTTTTCGCAATAATTTTAATAAAATTTTTTTTAACATTTTTGGGTTAGTTTTTCTTAATTTGGTTAAATTTTGTTTGTAAAACTATGATATTTAACTTCAATAATTTATTTATTTGACTTATTTTATTAATAAATATTGTATTATTGCAAATATTCTTAATTATTATTTTAACAAGAAAAATATTTACGTGAAATTTTCTCACTTTTTTGCAGCCTTTAGAAGAAACAACGAAAAATCAGACTAAAATATAAAATAGAAACAGTGCTGCCATATGAGCATTTTAAATAAGTAATTGCAGTGGAGAAAAGAATAATAGTAGCAAACTATTAAGGGTGATTAAGCCAAACTTTTGGAAAAATTTTTAAGTTTTATAATTTTAATTCATAAATATCATGAATTTATTTTGTTCAAAGGAAAATGTTCTTGTTGCTCAGTACTTTTGCCGTAGAACAGAATTTCAGGCTAAGAAAATCAGCTAGGTTGGATTCATATTAGTGTGCTGTCAGATTATATTGTCAACTTTTTCAAATCATCGACGATTTGTTCTTGTTTAGTATCATGAGTATGGATATTATCATGTAAACTTAAGACGTAATGAGAACGTACGTCATTGAAACGGAACGGAAATTTGTTGAGCGTATAATTCTAACCGTTTTTAGAAATCATTGGATCAGAGGTGCACTAATTTTACTTTGTTCTGTTATGTTATTAATAATGTAAACGCAAAATTAGTGTCTTAAGATTTTTACTCTTATTTTTAAAATACAAACAGAATTTTGTAAATTGACCACCACATAGCCTATTTAATATAATGCTCTTGAAACGTAATGGTTTTTATATAAGCACCTTAACCTTATTCCTTCTAAAAATTAGAAGTAAGAAATATAATAACGTTACAGGAAAAGGAATGAACAATAAGTTGACGTTTTTATTGTATTAAACCCTTCCTAAGTATCACAACTACTATATTTACATACACTACTATTGTTTATAATAAAAATTGCTCTTGAACACTCTGTTAACTGTCATTATATTTGAGTAATTACACTCGTTTATCATCTTTTCCTTTCGCAACTTTCTAAGCCATCCGTCATTAAACGAATATTTTAATTTATTAGGAAATTGATAAATTGTTCTTACTTACAGAATTCTAGCCATCAATTATTTAATAATTTGCCAGCAAAATGATATTTGAAGCCACTGTCTTTAATAATATTTACAATTATTGCCAAAATAAACAACAAAAAAATATTTTTCCATTCGATATTTCTTTTTAACACTTTTTTTATTTCTTTCTCTTTCCTTTGAACGAATAAAAAGGCAATAAGGGAAACCGAAAATATACAATCAAATATTTTAAGAGTACCGTATAAGAAAATCTGAAGGTTGTTATTGTTGCTTCAATTAACGATTATGCGTTGAAAAAACTGTTTGATTAACTGGTAAAATGTTTACAGATTTCTTTGTTATCACTATTAATTAATAATTTCCCCTTAAGAAGACAATTTTTCGCAATTTATTCAACGATATTTATTCTTGTCTTTTATATTGCGTGAAAGTTTCTTTTACCAACAATGATACAAAAAAGGTAACAATGATGCCATAGTAATTATTAATAAGCAGGGTTGCTGAGTACTGTTTTCTCTTTAAAGAGAAAATCGCGTTTTTTAGAATAATTACTTAATAACTTTATTACCGTTAAAAGTTTAATGAAAAAGAGTTCATATAATTAAGCGATTTTTTTGTATCCCTAGAAATAGCAAAATGACTTGCTAATTTCTTGTAATTAATCTCTCGCAACAAACATGAGATAGATATAGATATCTAGATTAGATATGCTTAAAAGTTTTGTGCTGAGGCCAAATTTTGATCATGGCTTTGAAATTTTAGCTCAAATATGGATTGAAGTGATTCAAGTTGGTAGTGTATACTAAATTCAAGTGCCAAGACCTAGATTCTGCGTGTTGTCTGAACTTCTGGATGTTTACTTTACATATGACTGCCGTATAGAAATGCTACAGTAATAGCACGATACCATCAATCAATCTATATAGAGTCAAAATAATAGATATTACTAGTTCTTCCAGGGGTCATACCCGCGCGTTGGTAATCTTATGCCAAAATTATCTCCCATTGTTTTAACTGTAGCCTAAGTCACAAATGAAATAAGAAAACATTCTCTTTGTTCTTTGTTTCTTTTTTATGAAAAATTTTCATTCATTGTTTTCTATTCTTATACACCAGCATATATTTTTTGTTTTAACATTAAAAACTTTTTTCTGTTGATTGACAACACTATTATAGCAAGAAAGTGAGAGGGATCTCATTATAAGACAGTAGTGGGAGTCAGTGTTGCCAGTTTGTTAATAAAATCCCTTTTGCTTAGAATTTTCATTCTTTAACATAACAAGTATGTTCTGAAATAAATAATTCAGGAATTCATTTATTTGGTAAAAAAAAGAAGAACAGCATTTATCGATGTCTTTTTTTGATAATACAACATCATTCATTAATTGTTGTTACATTCTTTCCCAAGTAAAAACAATAATTTAATTCCTAAAAGCGTTTAAGTTATAAAAATTTGGTGTGGCAGCACCAGAAAGAAAACTAATCGTTCGTTCGTACGCAAGACCGTCATACAAACAAAAACGTTTGTAAAATTCACACATTCTTTTTCCGAGCTCGGTTCGTATAAGTAAAAATTAAGTTCACCGATTTTAAAAAGGATTTTTGGCTGATTTATTTTTGTTCTATTTTTAAATTAGTTGATGAATGGATAATATCTGCTCCCGGGTAAGAATGAAGGGGTTGTGTTTGCTGTTGTTGTTCCGTGCGTTGTGTTGTTGGAAGGTTGGGGGTCGCATTTTGATCCAAAATCATTTTATTTCTTGAATTTATTCGGTGTGCTAAGTTCTAAGGCTGGTAGGTTTTTGTAAAGTAGGGTGAATTTGCCAGGTTGGTGAATAAAATTGAAATTCAACAAGATACCGTTATTTGAAATAGGTACTGTATTACCATAGATCGTTGTATTATTAGTGGTGAATTAACAGGTGCGCGTCTAGAATAAGTAAGTTTCCTCTCCATTAGCAGAGTCATTCGGTTAAAACAAACCCAACATACATAAACTGGTATGCAAACGCAGTATTTCCATTATGCTAGTAAATTCTATTTATTGTTCATCCAAAATAATTAAAAATAATACATATTATATGTGATGGTATAAAATATTTATTTAAATTCTGTGTAAATAAGATTTTGAACAGTTTTTTAAATTTCAATATCCATATTGCAACATAACAAAATCCACAAATTTGTTGTACTAGTAACAACACAAACTCCACAAAATGCAACGTTGCTTTACATTGCGTTTAGGTGTAGTAGTGTTAGTGTTTAGTTTCTCTTATTCAGTATTTATTTCCCGCTGGATAACGAACAAGTTGGTCGACGGGAAGCTTTATTCATACGCGATTATAGTGTTAAAAAGTCTTTTTTTTATCAATAAAATACGAAATATCTTTAAATTAATCCGTGAGTTATTAAAGAAGTAAGAAGTTGTGCCTCTAAGTGTTAAAATAACAGAGAAAATTGCGTTTAAAATTTGCTAGCAAATCGACAGAAGAAATGTTTGAGCCGCCATTATTTTTGTGTTGTGTTGCATTGTTGGTAATATTCTCCCTTTGATGTGTTGTCAGAGATGGTTAATTTTGTCTTTAATATTTATCAATAATAAACTCAGATTAGCGGCTTAGTCGATTCACTAACCTTGTTGTACTAGAAACAAAACAAGTTCCAAAAAATACAACTTTGCTTTCCTGTATTTTTAAGTGTAATAGGATTAGAGTTTAGTCTCTCTTATTCAGTATTTAGTTCCGTATGCTAACGAATCAATTAAACGGACGGCCGGTTTTATTTCTACGCGATTAAAGTGGTAAAAAAGGTCGTTTTTATTAATAAAACGTGAAATATCCTTAAACAAATCGCTGAATTAATAAGGAATTAAAAATTTGTGTCGTAAGTGTTAAAATAACAGAGAAAATTGTGTTTCAAATTTGCTAGCAAACGATGGAAAAATTTTTTCACCGCCATTATTGTTATGTACGACGTGTTGTATTGTTTTAGTCATGGTCTCTCTTTGATGCGTTTTCAGAGATGTTTAATTTTGTGTTTATCACAGTCTTCTATATAATCTCTTTTGTTTCCTTTCTTTCCCATAGAGTGCCAATGTTGCATTTATATTACGGATCCAGCCGAGTCATAACCATGTTGTACTAGTAACAAAACAAACTCCACAAAATGCAACGTTGGTTTACTTTGTGTTTAGATGTAGTAGTGTTAGTGTTTAGTTTCTCTTATTCAGTATTTATTTCCGCGGATACGAACAAATTGGTCTTGACGGGAGGCTTCATTCATACGTGATTAAAGTGTTAAAAAAGTCGTTTTTTATTAATAAAACACGAAATGTCTTTAAATGAATCCGTGAGTTATTAAAGAATTAAGAAGTTGTGGCTCTAAGTGTTAAAATAACAGAGAAAATTGCGTTTAAAATTTGCTAGCAAATCGACAGAGGTAATGTTTGAGCCGCCATTATTTTTGTGTTGTGTTGCATTATTGGTAATGTTCTCCCTTTGATATGTTGTCAGAGATGGTTAATTTTGTCTTTAATATTTATCAAATTTAACTTAAATTAGCGGCTTAGTCGATTCACTAACCACGTTGTACCATAAATAAAACAAGTTCCAAACAATACAACTTTGCTTTCCTGTTGTGTTGAGTCTCTCTTATTCAGTATTTAGTTACGTATGCTAACGAAGCAATTAAACGGGCGGCCGGTTTTATTTATACGCGATTAAAGTTGTAGAAAGATTGTTTTTATTAATAAAACGCGAAATATCCTTAAACAAATCGCTGAATTAATAAGGAATCCAAGACTTGTGCCTCTAAGTGTTAAAATAACAGAGAAAATTGCGTTTAAAATTTGCTAGCAAAACGATGGAAAAAATGTTTTCACCGCCATTCTTGTTATGTACGATGTGTTGTATTGTTTAAGTCTCTTTGTTTAAGTCTCTTTCAGAGATGTTTAATTTTGTTAATTTTGTTTATCAACCACGGTCATCCATATCATATCTTTTGTGAGCAATCGCTTCCTTTCTTTCCCATAGAGTGTCATCAATATATTCTTGTGTCAATATTGCACTTAGATTAGGGATTTAGTCAAGTCACTAACCATGTTGTACTAGTAACAAAACAGACTCCACAAAATGCAACGTTGCTTTACTTTACGTTTAGGTGTAGTAGTGTTAGTGTTTTGTTTCTCTTATTCAGTATTTATTTCCGCTGGAGAACGAACAAATTGGTCGACGGGAGGCTTCATTCATACGTGGTTAAAGTGTTAAAAAAGTCGTTTTTTATAAATAAAACACGAAATATCTTTAAATAAATCCGTGAGTTAATAAAGAATTAAGAATTTGTGCCTCTAAGTGTTAAAATAACAGAGGATTTTGTGTGTGAAAAATTTGCTAGCAAAACGATGGAAAAAATGTTCTTCCGCCATTATTGTTGTGTACGATGTGTTATATTGTTTTAGCCATGGTCTCTCTTTGATGTGTTTAATTTTGTGTTTTATCAACGTCTTCCATATACTCTCTTTCGTTTGCAATCGCTTCTTTTCTTTCCCATAGAGTGTCATTAATATATTCTCTTGTCAATATCGCATTTGGATTAGGTATTTAGTCGAGTCACTAACCGTGTTGTACTAGCAACAACACAAACTCCACAAAATGCAACGTTGCTTTATTTTACGTTTAGGTGTAGTAGTGTTAGTGTTTCGTTTCTCTTATTCAGTATTTAGTTCCGTATGCTAACGAACCAATTAAACGGACGTCCGGTTTTATTTCTATACGATTATAGTGGTAGAAAGGTTGTTTTTATTAATAAAACGTGAAATATCCTTAAACAAATCGCTGAATTAATAAGGAATTAAAAATTTGTGTCTG
>QOCX01000277.1:214362-260708 GCA_005959815.1 Sarcophaga bullata | reverse complement strand
GCTGATCGATGGCTGCTTACTATTCCCGTCACTACTATTGGCTTATGTTTAGATTAGTGGCTGCTCGATGGCTGCTTGATATTCTTGGGGTTACTATTGGCTTATCTTTAGATTAATGGCTGTTCAATGGCGGCTTGCAATTCTTGTTACTACTATTGGCTTATATTTTAATTAATGGCTGCTCTAAATCGGTTCACATTCCCGTCACTACTATTGGCTTATCTTTAGATTAATGGCTGATCGATGGCTGCTTACTATTCCCGTCGCTACTATTGGTTTATCTATAAATTAATGGCTGCACTATAACGGCTTGCTGTTCCCGTCTCTACTATTGGCTTATGTTTAGATCAATGTCTGCTCGATGGCTGCTTGCTATTCTTGTTGCTATTCTTTTCTTATATTTAGATTAATGGCTGCTCGATGGTTGCTTGATATTCTTGGCGTTACTATTGGCTTATCTTTAGATATATGGCTGCTCGATGGGTGTTTGGTATTCTTGTTACTATTGGTTTATCTTATTGGTTTATCTTTAGGTTAATGGCTGCTTGCTGTTTCTGTCTCTACTATTGGCTTATGTTTAGATCAATGTCTGCTCGATGGCTGCTCGGTATTCCCGTCACTACTATTGGCTTATCTTTAGATTAATGGCTGCTCGATGGCTGCTTAATATTTCCGTCACTACTGTTAGCTTATCTTTAGATTAATGGCTGTTCAATGGCGACTTGCAATTATTGTTATTACTATTGACTTATCTATTAATTAATGGCTGCTCTACATCGGATCGCTGTTCCCGTCACTACTATTGGCTCATCTTTAGATTAATGGCTCCTCGATGGCTGCTTGATATTCTTGGTGTTACTATTGGCTTATCTTTAGATTAAGGGCTGCTCGGTTAGAAATGGAATATTATTTGATTCATATGGTTGTTACGGCTGCTAATCTAACAGTACCTCAATCGATCGGACCAATTGTCGTGCACTTTTTCGAGTGTATGGGGTCGTATCTCGCCAGTGGCATCACGAATGTTGACCTTCCAATGCTCAATTGTCGCTAGTTTGTCGGCATAACATTTTACTTTAAGTTCGCTCCATAGAAGGGTGCAATCTCAGCTTCTTGGCAGGCAATTGATATCACCATTTCGGCTAATTAAACGGCCATTAAACGTTTGACGTAATTTTTGACAAAATCGATATCATCGTGCAGTTTCTCATTGGCCCAAAAGGATGCTTTTTCGAGGCAGAATCGACATCATCGTGCAGTTTCTCGTTAGCTTAATAAGTCCCAGCGTTGTTCAAGCTTAAATCAATTCATTACTTTTAGTGGAGATAATATACTGAATTTTATGACAGAATAGGACGACGTAAGTATTGCCAGATAAGTGATTCGAGTAACTCGAATCATTTATCAAAACTTACAGTTTACAGTTATTGTAGCATTTACAACAAAAGAAAAAAGACACACAATCAAAAACCTCCTAGTGAGTAATTGTAGTGTTCGTACTTATTTTTTTGAGTCATGGAGAGTAGAAATCAAAAACATCATGCATAGTGTTAATTATGAATATGATGAGTACTTCAAACTTGGAATACGAGTAGAGGTTCCATTATATTAAAATAAGCATGAATGCGTGTAAGTATCAGAATTAGGAGTATGAGATCATTTTGAATACTCATTGCTGATCTCTGGTATATAGATACGTTATACGGTATACGATAAGGTAGACACGCCTTGTATTGTTAAAATATGGATTCTTCATATAAAATTGTACAATTCTGTGTATTATAAACTTTGACTGCGTCCATAGTTCGCAATACAAACTATTGTGCCATATCTTCTAGAAGTGTTGCGAGATATCTAAAAATAATTGATGGATCTTCCGTAGTCTAGTGGGCAGTGTGTTGGTTTATTAAAAGTGAGAACACGGTTTAAATACCAGGCGACTGTGTTAGTAGGCTTCTGTTAAAAACTCTGAGAGTAAATAAACTTAACATGAAAAGTTTCTTAAAAATCTATCCCGCCACTAATGTGTAACATTGACACACACAACATAAGTGGTGTGAAAAGCTAGGTCATAATTCTGATTGAGAGATAATGTAATATAATGTCAATGAGTTTGCCATTTAAGGCCATTTATTTAGCCTTAAGTGATAAGAAGAGAGAAAATTTAAAACTTTTCTGAAAATTTGAAAGGAGTTTAGTAGTCTAAATAATGATATTTTCCTAAACTAAAATAAATCTTTAATTGGATTGTTTTCATTGCTTTTTGTTGTACTTTGTATTCTAAAAATATATCAGTAAACATTGGTTTCGATACCAAAAACCATCGTTTAGTTTTCATAACCTACATAAAAGCAAGTAGTACTGATGACTATTAAAACTATAAAGCATATGTTTTTAAAATATATTCGATTTGAATTCATTTTTTCCCTCACACATATGCTGACTTATGATAAAATATTTCCCATTTTATGGCAACAAAGATTTATTTCCGCTTATCTTTACACGCTCTTCTGTTTTTAATCTATAATTACAATGAAAACGATAACCGTTACTCATTATTGGTTATTCTTTTAATTTTCATTTTTCATTTGATCATTAGTAATTGTTGTTGTTGTTGTTAATGTACTGAACAATAAATAAAACATTTTACTGAACCCCTCCACTCAATCTGCAAAAACAAATGAAATTTTACAATGGATAAGATGGGAGAAATCGAAACAATTGATTAGGAAAACAGAAATACATACGCGAATAGAGATTTTAAATTGTTTTTACATTTTCATTAAATGCTAAGCGATTTT
This sequence comes from Sarcophaga bullata, assembly GCA_005959815.1. NCBI lineage: Eukaryota > Metazoa > Arthropoda > Insecta > Diptera > Sarcophagidae > Sarcophaga > Sarcophaga bullata. Next base: position 257,907 of record QOCX01000277.1, on the reverse strand, counting down.
TTTTTTATTGAGATATTGGTTAATATAGGGTGGGCCATTTAAACAAAGCAATAAACAAAAACGTCTTGAAAATTTTGCCAAATCCCAATTATAAATATAATTGTCACAATTAGAAATGGAATATTATTTCATTCATATGGCTGCCGAGTCTGGTCTCACAGTAACTCATTCAATCCGACCAATTTTCGTGCACTATATTGAGTGTATATGGTTGGATCTCGGCAATGGTAACACGAATGTTGGCCTTCAACGCTCAATTGTCACTGGTTTGTCGGTATAACACTTTTTTGGCTAATTAAACGACCTTCAAATGTTTGACGCAATAAATCAATTGTGGCATGAGATGTGTGGAAAGTTGCATCATCCTGTTGAAACCAAACATAGTTCACATTAATACCATGAAGAGCGGGTACAAAAAAAAATCAGTTATCATGGTGCAATAGGTGTTTCCATTGACCGTAATGGTTGTGCCGTCTTCATTTTCGAAGAAATATGGGCCAATGATGGCTCCGCTCCACAAGATGAGCCAAGCATTCACTCATAATGGGTGTAGACCACGAGTGGTTTTTCTGAGCCTTAAATACGGGTATTTTGCTTATTAAAGTACCCACCAAAATGAAAATGTGCTTCGATTTTTTTTGGTAAAAATTATAGAGCGTAGTGCTATAAATCCCAATGTTGCTCAAGCGTAAATCGATTCATTCGTTCAGTAGAGATAATTCATTGAATTTTGTAACAGAATAGAAAGACATAAGTATTGCCAGATTTGAAATAAACCGATAGATGGACCACCCGATTTTTTATTCAGCATCAAACATCTTGTTTTTTTAATAGGTCATTACAACCAAGCGTACCATACTATTCGTGTTGGTGTGTGTTAATTTTATACAAAAGTGATGGAACCTACAGTCTAATGACGATTCCCAACGATAGAATTAAGAAACTTTTAATGCCATTTTTCGCCAGAAGGCTAATGAGAGGAACTCGCCGAAAGGAATAGCTTTTTATTTTTCATTTTCTTTAAAATATCTTAGCCAGACGTCGAAATAAGGGATCTTGTCTAATAAGTAAACACACTATCTTCTAGACTACGGTGATTTCATTGAACTACGTAAATGAGGTACACATATGGGTTCCTAGATTTTTTATTATCATTGGTCTACTTCGAGATTTTGAATAGACCAGCTACTCTTAAAAAATTTGTTTAAAGAGTACAATAATAACAAAATTGGTAATCCGAAAATAATAAGAAGATATGAGAAATATTTTATGTTCTTAACAGGAATGAATAGGTACAATTCATCAGTCGATTATTAGGTTAATTTTGAAAGCCTGCTTAAATGAACGCATTATTTTGTTTTATTTTCTATGGGAGAGAGACTGAGTGGATGAAAAAATTTTTATGGAATGAAATTGAAATCGTTTTTATTATTTATCAAATGCTTTCAATTGCCATATTTCGCTCTTAACATAAATGATCCGAATGTGTTCATAATCGCCATATTGGCGATTAAATGCCATCATTTACACAAAACGCAGGAGATACGAATGAAATTAGGGGAACTGTTTTTAATTATTTTTCCCCTTCTTACGCACAATAATCAATGAAAAATAACGTAATGAAATGGGGAAAAAAATAGAATAGGATAGAATGCTCTATTAAAACATATCAGTTTTATTGATAGTTAATGCTAATGCAGCCGCTGTACTTTCCCATCTGTATGTTCATACAATACCAGATGCTGTGGTCCACATGCAACATAAAACATTTCGTTGAAATATTGAAATATTTAGACCACCAGCGATGCCAATCTTTAAACTATTCAAGCATATCATATTAAACGCTCTCAAAGAGAGAAAAAACAATTGAAAAATGTATCATTTCTACAGCAAATGGTGAAATAATATTCTCCTTTCACTTGTGAATTACTAGTGAACCTTAATCAAAATGCTAGAACTCTCTTGATGCTATTTGTTTCAATGACAAGTCTCTCGGCATGCCTACCAAAAGAAGAGTGGCCTGCAGGATTCGTTATTACCATGCGATTTAAGCACAAAAGTGAATCAGTTTTCTTCTTATCCATACATGTATGCAGACATATTGGTCATTACAACCCTTTAGTCAGTTTTATGACCTAGCTTTTCACACCACTTATAATGTCTGTAGTAATTTTACGCATGGGTAGTACAGTCAAACTACAGATTTTTGAAGAAACTTTTTTATTTACACTCAAACTTTTTGCTGGAAATCTGCTGAGAAATGTTTTGTTGCAAATTTATGGCCTGGGGCTTGCACTGTGGCTTCACATCTAATATGTCAACACATTACTTACTAGACTACCTATGTGTCCAACAATGTTGCGCGTATCTTTTTGCAGCCAACGAAATTGAGCTTCCCTATAATAAGAGTGAAAGTATCTCAGTGAACTGAAGCAATCGGAATACCTTTGCCCTGTAACATGTCGGTGCCTCCGAGCTCGATATTCGGCTCTGGCCAGCTCATTAGCAAGCAAAGCAATGTCCTTTATTATCCTTATGTGCAGGAACCCATAAAAGATTTCCTTTTGAATGAACTGAAATTTTTTTGAGAAACCCTCGACATTTGTGGACAAGGACAGACTTGGGAGACTTAATCGCAGCCTGTGATTAAATCAAAAGATTTTCAGTTAAAAATGCGACACCCAACCATAGCTTCTGTTTAGACAACAGGCAGCCTACAACAACGTTTAATATGACTGCAATGCATCTCATTTCAACGCCAACTCAGCCCGAAGTCTAAAGAGGGGATCGGAGAGCCAATTGGGTATATTCTATGTAGAGTGGAACAAAGCACACTAGTGATCAGAATAGCTGACTGCCTGTATACTCTTTCTAACAGTCGGCAGTAGTATATGAGTCTGCATACCGTCATTATTCCAATCCAGGAGAAAAACATTATAGCTGTCCTTGAGCTCACGGATGAACTTCCTAAGCCGCATTCACGGAGTACAATCTAATGAAATACCATAATTCTTACAAAACAAATGGCAGACATTCATTTGTGGCCCTAAATAAATACAATATCATTCACATTATAAGTCACCGTAGTCTAGTAGGTAGTGTGTTGACTTATTAGACGAAAGGCCAGGGTTCGAATCCCCGGTCAGACATCAAAAACGAAATATGAAAAAAATATTTCTTCGGCGGCTTCCTCTCAGCAGATTTCTGGCAAAAACTCTGAAAGTAAAAATAAAATTGCCATGACAAGTTTCACAAAAATTTGTCGTTCGGAGTCGACTTTAAACTGTAGGTACCGAAACTCATGTTTAAAATTAACACACACAACATAAATGGTGCTAGGCCGTAATCCTGACTGAAGGGTTGTAATGGCCAATTATGTATGTACCATTCACATTCGTAAAATTTTCAATGTTTTCATCATTTTAAACTCCCAAAAACTGTGTAATAAATTAACCGGTAACTTTATAGTTCCCTTTAGCTAAAGATACGTTTAACTAAACCCAACTTTAACGGCAAGCTGTAATAAGGGCCCTTTATATCTTAAATACAAGTAATCTTTATCTTGATTTAAAACTATTTTCTAAGTTTGTCAAATACAGTTCGCAAAATGTGAATACCAAATTCAAATGTATTCCACAGTGTGCTGTGCGGTGTGTTAAGTTCATTATATGATATCAATGGCTACAGTGGAAGTTCGGTGTGACGTATAATACCAATATGTTATCAGAGTTTAAATGGGTTTGGTTTGAATTTACATAATGAACAGGGAAATTGTTAGTCGTTAAAACGAGCTTTGAGTGTATTTTTACACAATCTGTATGCAGAAGTGTCCGCAGAGCTTATTAAAATATAATTTAATTAAATTTGTTTATTTTATTATTTATTATTGCACTATTAGCACAAGAACTTTTATTTGCCAACCTTCAGTTTATACAGTTTTGCTGATTTTGCTTGCTTTTAATGAAAATGTTAAAATATTTTATCAAACAAAGAAAGAAAAGTTTACAAATTAAATCTATTCGAGTCAGTATTTACATAAATATTGTATCTGCAATAGAGGAATACAGTTGTGTATGGCATAAAACAAAAAATAGTTCTTTATTCGACTGGTTTGAGAGCTAAAAATTCTATTTAACATCCATTATGGTTCGGTAAAACTTTTAAGGTGACTATCAAAAATGATATTTGCCTTTTTGTGTATAGGGGTTTAAAGTATGAACCTTCTAATTGTTTAATTTAGTTAAAAAAAAAACTTTTTCTGTCTTTTTAATTATTTTCCAGCAAAGACGAGTATACTCGTCGTTTACAGAGTAAATTGCTTCTGCCTGTAAAAGTAAGCTACTATGACTAAAAATCAAACGTTGCATGATGTTTTCCTCTTTTTTATATAAAATATAGGAATTGTAACGGTACTTCACCAGAATTATAAAAAAAAACTAACGACTGTTCTAAAATGTAGTTTTTTTTTTTAAAGATTTTTAACTGACATTTGTAAGAAAAAAAATTCCAGTAGATTCGTTGAATAATAATACGAATGGGATTTCTTACAAGACAAGTGTACTCAATATAATGGGAAATATTTTCGTTTTGCTCTGACGAGTATTCTCGACATAAACAGGAAAAGAGTTAAGTGAAGATTTTAAAGCGTGTAAATAATGTTTACTAAGTAATTCGTTTGACAATTGCGTTTATTAATCCTATCGTTTGCGAACTATATTACCATCTCATACTATCTTAAGTATCTTCCACAGTTACTTGTAAAGGAAATTCTTTATAGTTTAGGGCATCTAAATTTATGTCACACGTTTTTCCTGTTAATTTATTGCACATAATTTGATTCTAATGACTCAAGATGGAATATGGCTACCAAGTTCTCTCCTAGCTCAAGGGTTTCATTGTCTAAATGAATTTTCAGCCTCAAAATACATCTCACTTGATGATGAAATGGAACATATCCCTGCAGTAAAATAAGTACTGCAATGTTGACAGTAATTGTATTCCAAAGTATGTGTTTTTTAAACTATTGTAACCAGAAGAGGGGGTACAAGATTACAGTACAAATCCACGAAATACTTTAATATAACAGGGAAATGGCTAACGTGAATACAACTGAAAGCACTGACTGAACAAACTGCTCATTTACAACACAAGCTCCAACTAAGCTATAAATCTACACGAATTTAGCAACTAACATCTGGGAATTGCATTTGATGTTAAGGAGTATCAGCCTACATCTCTTACACTTTTGTTATCCTACATGTTCAGTTTGTAATTAAGTTGTCATCTTCGCAGGACGTGCTTATGCAGTTTCCAGTTTCATGTGATGATCAATGGTAGAGCAGGTCGAAATTGATAGCTTCATAGTTAAAATATATTGTCACTTGCTGCTTTCAGTTTTATCGTTCAGAGGGTATGCGATTGATTGATCATACTAAAATCTCTCCTGCAGCTTCAAATGCAATTATACCTCAGGGCTCTTAGATTCACGGGCCAATCTTAGTTGGAAAACGGAGCTCATAGGTTCGAAGTGAACATCTTTTATACTATCAGAGTTTAATAACACTTTTTCCTATCCAATACCATAAGTTAGCAATTATTTTCTGCTAAATTTCTGCTTTTACTGTGTACTCTAGTTGCCATAGTCTTGTAGGTAGTGTGCTGGCTTAGTAGCCAACACGGCATCAAAACGAAATATGAGAAAATATATCGTCGGCTACTTCCTCTCTGTAGATTTCTGGTAAAAGCTCCGAGAGTAAAGATAAAGTGTCATGAAAGATTTCACAAAAAAATCTGTCATTCGGAATCGACTTAAACCACCTAAGTGGTGTGAGAAGGTAGATCGCAATCCTAATTGAAGGGTTGTAAAGACCAATTATGTATGTATGTGTGTGTACCTTAGACCTTGCTTAGTATACTCTGAGAAGATGAGCGTAATAATATTTAACTACCTTTTACTGTTACTCGATGTACATACATTAAGTTAAAGTAATTCCCAACAAGTTAGAGGCTCCATTCATTTCGTACATCTAGTTAGTGTGGAACATGTCTTAACCAACATAATATGGTCAATCTGAATTCCATCAACAGTAAGCCCGTTGTTTGCATAGCTTTGATCTGCTTCATTTATCTTAGTCTTGAGTAAAGATCAATTTAATATGCCCACTATTTAAGGATTTTATAAAATCAAAGACAACACAACCATATTTTGTAAAAAAAAAAATTCTCTTTAACTTATTACTGCGTTTATAAGGTATAAGTGTAGTAGTAAGTAATCTTATATGGTATGTTACGAACATAATGATTAACTTAAAACATCTTCTCTCCTTCTTCTTCAATGGTAGTCGATGCAAAAAATTGTGTAATTAAAAGTTTAATTAAAACATATTAACTCTCTATTAAATTAATAATACGAACATGGTTGAGGATTACAAAAGTACATATAAAAAATATGTTTAAGTGTGTGTATGTATATACATTTGCCAGCATGAACAAAAACAAAAAAAGAAAAACAAAAAATAAAAACGAAACAAATTATGTAAATTTAAATAAATGTGTACGTATGTATGTATGTATGTATGTATGCATGTATGTATTGTACAAGTAAGAGTACTTTTTGTAAAAAGTAAATACACTGTGTATTAAAATATTGTGTATGTATGCATGTATGTTTGTATATTCATGTATGTATCTGTGAATGTTTTAATATACATTCCCACAAAATACCGACGTAATTAACAGGGAAGAATTTTTAATGAAGCAACAAAACTTTATACACAACTACATTATATGTAAATATAATATATTACATATATATGCACATAACATACATACATACATACCATAAATATATGCATATATACCATGTATACAGTGCTGTTCAAAAAAATAGTTCCCCAACGATCTCACACTTTTGCGACTAACTCTATACTAAAGAAGAGTGATGCTTTAAATTTTTGAAATGTAACGGGATTATATTCATAAGAGATCAGTAAACAATGTACTGTTACTTTTTCACATATAGAGATTGATAGTATAGTTTACTATACTATTTAGAGAGTAGGTGAATCTATTTATTTTTTTTTTTTGAACAGCACTGTATATTTACAGTATATTTACACTGATGTATATGTATATATGTATATATGTAAACATAAGATATGTTAAAGTTAATGCCATAACCACAGACCAATTAGAAATACAGCATGTGAGTCAAGAGTTTTCATATTTTGCGGGTATGAGGCGCGGTTAGAAGTACGGTTAGTATAAATAAAAGAAATGCCTGCCAACAGCATTTAACTCGCTCTTACCATATACAATTTAAGAGATTCAAAGTAAATAATATTCACTTCAATTAAGGATTTATTTTTTTAGTTGTTTGTTAATATTTTTATTTGTTGACATTGTAGTGTATATTGTCGGAATATTCAATTGAAAGTGTGCTGCATACAGCAATGAGTGACGATTATTTTGCATTCCAACCCGTTTTATCTTTGTATTGAACATTGACTGTCCATATGTTGTTGTGTTTGTTAGTTTTATACATGAGTGACGGCATCTACAGTGTAAAGTCGATTGCGAACGATTGAAGCCTTTTTATGGCAATTTTAATGGGTTGTTCGGAAAATATTTCATTTTTTTCCGACAGAGGATTTAATTGTATTTTTTTTTTGCATCCAACTTCACACTTAAGCCGTATAATATGCTATGAAGTATAGGTCATATAGTAAGGTTTCTAAAAGTCCAATTAATTCTACGCCGTAGTTTTTGGTTGGTACCCTTTTAAATATGGAGAGCAATAAGCAGCATTTTCGACATATTTTACTGTTTTACTACAGATAGGGTAAAAATGCTATTCAAGCCAGAAAAAATTGGCCGCTGTTTATGGAGAAGGTGCGTTAATAGTACGTCAGTACCAGAACTGGATTGCTAAATTTCGATTCGGCAATTTTAATATCGAAAATGCACCATATTCGAGAAGGCCAATTGAAGCTGATAGAGATACGAACCAGCGAATAACATCACATGAGATCGGATTGAGGTTAAATTTATCAAATTCAACACTTTATGACCACGAAAGGCCTGGCATTATCCTCTAAGCTCGATATATGGGTTCCCCATATTTTCACAGAGAGAAATCTCTGTCGCCGCATTGACGTCTGCGATTCGCTTCTCAAACGTCACGAACAGGATTCGTTTTTGAAGCACATCATCACTGGAGACGCAAAATGGGTTGTATACAACAACGCCAAATGCAAAAATGCATGGAGCAAAAAAGATGAATCGGATCAAACCATTTCCAAAGTCGATGTCCCCCCCCCAAAAAAAAGGAATCGTTTATTATGAGCTTTTACCGTATAACACAACGATTAATTCGGAAATCTACTGCCATCAGCTGGACAAACTGAATGATGCACTTCAACAAAAAAAGGCCTCAACTAATCAACAGGAGAGGTGTAGTGTTTCACCAAGACAATGCGAGACCTCACACAAGTTTACAGCTTGAATGGGTTACAATGCCACACCCACCATATTCACCATACCAGGCACCATCGGATTATTTTTTGTTCCGCCCACGCCAAAATTTTTTAGACTGTAAAACCTTTACCTTAAATGAGGAGGTTAAAAACCACCTCGATCAGTTTTTTTGCCAGCAAAGACCAAAAATTTTATGAGCGTTTAAATATGCTACTACCAGAAAAATGGCAAAAGGTGTTGGACCAGAACAAAGAAACAGAAAAAAGAAAAAAAAAATTACTTTCCGAGCAACCAAATTTCGGTATTTTTCGTTTCGTTGGAGAGGTCTCGCCTGGGGTTTAAACCGTGGCTTCATGTCTAATCAGCCAACACGCTACCTACGAGACTATGGTCATTCATTCTTTTTTGTAAGAGTGAGAACATTGGTCTTTGGAGTCGCTTTGTTACTTGCTGACCACCATAAAGAAGACTCTACGGTCCTACGATCATAATCTCTTTTGTCAATTAAGGAAGTATTTTACAATCCACATTTACAAGACGTATTTACAGTAGGAACTTAAAATTAGGGTGACCACCGTAACCAAATATTTAAAAAAAATATTTTGTAACCGTTCTTCACCAGAATTTGTTAACTAACGGGTATTTTAAAACGTACATACACATAATTGGCCATTACAACTCTTCAGTCAGGATTACGGCCTAGCTTCTAACACCACTTATGTTGTGTGTGTTAATTTTAACATGAGTGGCGGGACCTACAGTTTAAAGTTGACTCCGTACGACAGATTTTTTTGAGAAACTTTTCATGGCAATTTTATTTTACTCTCAAAGTTTTTGCCAGAAATCTGCTGAGAGGAAGTCGCCGAAGATATATTTTTTCATTTTTGATGTCTGACACGTTTTAAAAAACTTTTTAATTGACATTTCTCAGGGAAAAAATTCCAGTAGATTTGTTTAATAATAAAACGCATGCGATTTTTTTCTTCAAGACGAATATTCTCGACATTATGCTAAAAATGTTCGATACGCTTTGACGAGTATACTCGACATAAACAGTTAAAGATAGGAATTGCTATTTCTGTTCCTCCTTGTGTTTAACTTTCTTTTATTTTTCTTTTCTTAACTTATGAAAATAACAATTAAAAAGAATCTTTAATGCATTGAAGAAGTCTATCAAACCCGAAACGGATTAAAGTGCATAAAAATTGAAGACAATTTTTCAACAAAAAATACAAACTGTTGTTGGAATGCTCTTTACTTGTGAATCTACGTTTATTTTCTCTTTCAATTATAATGCATCAAGTAACATTAGCTAATTGTCATTACTGTGGATTACTAAATTCATGTATTGGAAAAATAATAGATTTTATTTTACTACACCTTATTGAAGTTATTCTAGCATAAAATAGTTTTATCACAATACTTTTTTTTGTTTTTTCTTTTTCTTTTTAAAAGTAAAACTTTTTATTTCAGTCATAAAAGCAATTTTACGATTAATTTTATGCAGCGAATTTAATATCGGATGTTCTAAACAAAAAAACTCGAAATTGTATTATCCTTCGGAATGAGAGAGAAAGAGAGTGAGGGGAGAATCCTTCTAATTAATGAAAATGAAATAAAACCGAACAGAACAGAACAAAACTAAAATAAAAATCATTTAACTTTGTAAAGGTTGTTAAATAAAACTGAAAATAAAAACTACTTTAAGTATTTCGAGTACGAGTAGAAGTGTATTGTAACCCTGCAAAAGGGCTACAGGCTACAAGCTTTGGGAGAGAGAGAGGGGGGGGTTGTTTTAGAGAAAACTTTTACAACAAAACCAAAAATATAAAGAAGAAAATTAAAACCACAAGACATTAATTATATAAAAAACTACAACAACAACAACAACTACAGTAACAAAACTAACTTTATCACTTTCTTTGCTTACACAATTACACACTTAAAGGGTGAACCAAAACGAGAGTAATATTTTTGAACAAAAAATCATTGAAGTAGGCTTATAGGCTTCATAAGCAATCCAGAACTCTATGGTATGTACCCCAATTACAAAGTTTTTCAAGTTTTTTGTGTGAAAATGTGAAAATGAGGTTTTCAGCATTCAACGTACCTACGTAATTGGCCATTACAATTCTTTAGTCAGGATTATGAGCTAGTTTTTCACACCATTTATGTTGTGTACGTTAATTTTTGTTATAAGGGACCTACAGTTCAAAGTTGACACCGAGCGGCAGTTTTTTTCGTTTTTTAAGAAGCTTTTTCATGGCAATTTAATTACTCTCGAGTTTTTGTCAGAAATCTGCTGAGAGGAAGTCACCAAAGAAATATTTTTTCATATTTTCGTTTAGATGTCTGATCGGTTATTTGAACCGAGGCCACATGTCTGATACGCCAACACACTACCTACTAGACCACGGTTCAACACATGAGTACAATCTCCAAATTTAATATTGAGATTGTTTGGCCAAAAAAATTACCCTGTACGAACAGTCAAAGTCAAAAATATTTACAAGAAACATGTTCAAGTTAAATGGGTGCGTATTTCAAATGAATTTTGCACATGTATACGTTTAAACGTATAGAAACAACGATGTTGTATCCTTAATCTTGCATGTATTTCTGCGATGAGTAGGTTGGTTGGTGAGCATTTCAATACCAAACTATTAACATGAAAAGTTCATACATTTTCAGAACATTTTTTTGATTTTTCGTGTTTCTTCTGCTTCTTTTTCTCCTTTTTTTTTCTTTTTTGCTTTGTCAGGCATGATGTTGTGGCAGAAACAGTAACGACAACAACAGCAGCAACAACAAGAACAACAAGGGCCATATACATACAATAGATATTCGTACATATGTACGTTAATACTTCGGATACGTTATCTAACTTTATTCATTGGAATACGCATACAAACTGAATGAAGGTTTAAAGTTCGAATACGAATGAAATTTTTTCTTTTCTTTTTTAAATTTCTGATTACTGAACAACCCAAAAAAGGAAAATCCCATACTCATACAGATGCGAGTATAGAAACATAAGCGTACATTTGTGTAAAAATTTTAAATCATGGTAAATGGCTTTAAGAGTCTTGTATTTTATTGAAATCATTGTAGATATATGCATGTATGTATGTATGTATGTATGTAAGTATGTATGTATGTATGTATGTATGTATGTAAGTAAGTATGTATGTATATATATATGTATGTATGTATGTATGTATGTATGTATGTATGTATGTATGTATGTATGTATGTTTTTTGTATTTATATATGTATGGATGTGAGTATGCCTGTGTGTGGGTGTACATATGTACGCTTAAAATATAACAAGAGGGAGACAGAGATAGAGTGAGAGAGAGAGAGAGAGAGGGAGTGTAGTTGTATAATACAAGCTTTGTTAAACAAAATAATCAAAGTATGGATGGATATTGCTTTTTATATCCGTTTCCTTAGAATATCCAATAGCATCCATGTGGAGAAGATATACCATCTTCTTTATTTTTTTTTCTTTATTTTAAACCTGTGTTCTCTCAAACGTTCGATTCTGGCGATGCTGATGATGACAACGATAATCATAATGATTATGATGTTAAGGCAGTGGTATCTTGTGCCATCCTATCAATATTCCAAAAAAAAAGAATTATATTAAAACAAAGCCACACAGAGAGAGAGAAGGAGAGAGAGAGAGAGAGAGATAGAGAGAGAGAGATGTATGCCACAATGGAACTAAGAAGGTTTCAGCTGTTTAAGCTCCAATTTAAATTCAAAGTCATATCATCGAAATTCTACTGTTCTCGGATTACCTACCCAAGATTTTTGGATTCGTTATAATTTCTAACAGATCTGTAAAGCTGATAGAGTCTATTTTAAGTCAATTTGTATCAAATATCGACTTAATTTTACTCAAACTGCCTGTATACTGGTAATAGTATTCCATGGGAATGATTGTAAAGAAAACTTTGGTTCATCAAATTCGACTTAGAAGCGATTTAGATTGAGAACTTATTGATTTAGAGATGGTACGGCTAAGCTTAATTTCCAGCCAGAGAGCGGATAGTTTCAAACAATCGCTATAAGCAAAAATAGTTCCGGGATAGAGGACAGAGAAGTGTTGCGCTGTATTGTTAAAATGCTTGATCGCAAATCCAAGTAATCCTGATTGAAATCTCAAAGGAAGCCTTGTGTTCATATATCATTGATTTCATTTTATAAAGGGTGGGCCATCTATCAGTTTAAACTTAAATTATCGGTTATTTCGAATCCGGTAATGCTTATGTCATTGTATTCTGTCCCAAATTTCAGTATATTATCTCCACTGACCGTAATGCATGGATCTAGGCTTGAGCTACGTTGGAATTTATTGAAAATTAAATTCCAAAATAATAATATTTTGTCGAAAATTTGGTTGTAGAGAAGGTTCAAGCAAGTTTATTGCTAAAATGCATTAAACTGGTTGCATTATTAATGCGCCAAGCCATGAGCATGCTCGTATAGTGCATACATCCGAAATTATCGAAGCTGTAGCTGAGAGTTTGAGTCAAAATCTATCAACATCAATTCGTCATGGTTCTCAAGAATTAAACATTTCACTCACCAGTTTACGTCGAATTTTGAGCAAAGAATGAATAACTGAAGCTCATTTTTATCTTGATGACTTCGTCTTCGAACGACAGTTTTTTTTTTAGAAAAATTTTCATGGCAATATTTTTATTAACTCTTAGGGTTTTTGCCAGAAATCTTCATTTTTTTTATTCTTCATTTTTGTTGTAGATGTCTGACCTGGGGTTTGAACCACATGCATACGACCTATTAGATTACGGCGACTTCGAACAGAAAAAGTTTCCCACGAAATATCTTAAATGTTTAAATTTAAAGATATGAAGCGCTTAAAGGGGATCCTATGGAATAAAATATAGTTCAATAATATTAATACTGTTTTTAACGATGGAATTTAATTATGGTCGCACCACGTAAGATGTATAATAGATTTAGGGCCTGTTTTTGTTTTAAGGCAAGCAATTTTACTTGGAGTTCAGACATCTCCAACAAAAATTAAATACGAAAAATATTATTTCGGTGACTTCCGCTCAGCAGATTTCTGGCAAAAGCTTTAAGAGTAACAAAAAAAAAATATTTCCATGAGAAAACAAACAAAATTGAGTGTTTTTGTTTGTGTTTTCCATACAAACATACCGGCAAGTGTAATTAGCGATCTTACAGAAACAGCACATTAATTCAATTGCTAGGGGCACTCGCCGAAGTGTAATGCCTTGGTACAAACTCAAGGTAAGACGTCTCCAAAAAAGTGAAATACGAAAAAATATTTCTTTGATGAGGAAGTCAAACTCAGAGATATTTACTCCGACTTGCCATGGAAAGTTTTTCAAAAAAAACTCGACTCGTTTGGAGTCGACTTTAAATTGTAGGTTCCGCTAACCATATGTAAACATAACAAACACAACATACTTGGTGTGAGAAGCTAGGTTGTAATCCTGACTAAATAGTTGTAATGACCAACTACGTACGTATGTATCTCCTAAAAAATTGTGCCCAATCGAACCACTGTGTATGCTTAACGAATAAATTTATTTCTTTGTCCTGATACTGACATGGATTTACGTTTGCATGTGTGCCTTTAAATGAATGTGTGTGTGTGTGAGTGTGTGTATATGAAATTCATTCGAATCAATGGATGTGTTGCAATCTTTTCATATTCTCGATTTTGTCGAAAATATTCGTTTTCTTTTTGCTCCTTCTATCATTTTCTATGACATTCTATAATATTTATATTGTCATATATTAAAAAACAGGATATGTGTAGATTTGTATGTATATTTGTATGTATATGTACATGTGTTGGTATAAAAAATAAATGAAAAAACATTTTTTTTTTGAAAATCTAAAGAAAATCAAATACTTTGATCTGTGTTTGCTACCAACCAGACGAATAAAATGAAAAGAAAAACTATTATTTTGAAGATGAACCGAAAATAATAGTTGAATGGCAAAAAATATTTTGTAAAGAAAACAAAACAAAAAAAAAAAAAAAAGAAAAAACGAAAGAAAGAAAAAAACTCTCGATGAATATAAAAATCAAAGTGAATGTGTTTGAAGATTTTTGACATACAAGTCTCTTTAATTTATTTTGTAGGGGATATCGTTTTATTTTTATTTATTTTCTATTATTATGGGATTTTTTGTTTGTTTTTGTTTTTGTTGCCTTTGCAAATTTTGTATGTATTTATGAATAGACAGACAGACAGACACACACAATATTTTATTTAGTTTTCACACTCTAGTTTCAGATATTCTCTGTTTGCAGAGTTTTCATTTTTCTTTTTTTGCTTGTTGTTGTGAATTTTTATTCGGTTTTGGATTTTGTTTTGTATTCTTAAGAATCGGTATTATCAACACCCACTCACTCACTACTTATACAGCGCCCAGGCACTCATCTATTCATTGATGCAATACAGCCTCATTGCGATAGTATATGGCAGAGTGAGTGTGTTGATTCTAGTCGTGTAATCGAGTGGTTTACTGTATTATCATACTGTATAACAAGAGGATTTAGCGGGTGACTATAAATCTCTTATTGTTGCTAATGTGGTTCTGTCACCACTACTACGACATAACACCTCCTCTATGTTATGATGATGATGACGATGATATTGATAATGAGAGTGCTGGCTGGCGTTATTGATGCTGATGTTTGGAAAGAATGATGTTGGGATTTTCGCTTTTTTCTTATTTTTTTTGTTTGTTATTATTGTTATTATGATTAAAACTACAACAATTTATAATGATTGAATGGAAATTGCATCTCTTCATGTTAGAATACTAATTTTTTCCTTGGGCTTACTGCCTTCATCTTGATTGGCACTAAGTGAAGAAAAAAAAAAAAAAAAGGAAAAAGCACTACGATTAACAATGTTCACAATACTATTTGCAAAAAGCTACATATTCCTTCATATGGACTACCTTTCTGGATATCGAATGTCCATTCCATAAAGTGTAAATAGCTACTATACCCGCGCAATGACAGGATACTATGCTGAACTGAATATTAAAACAGTTTTTTTCGAAAAACGATATCTCTGATGCAAGGGAATTCGCACATAAAACTCAGTGAATCTATACAGCAGTGGTTTAGACTATCCTAACCCATGATATCATATACTCCTTTTCATAGATTGATGGTCCCGTGCGAAGATAACAAAATATTTCGCTAAACTTTACAAATATTTCATGATACTATTTGTATCCAATATTTTCGTATTGAGTTTCTTACACTACTAATCTGTCAAACATAAAGTTTTTCATCGATAAATACATGTTGAAGAGTTATGACTTTCAACCAATCGATATTACTGTTGTTAACTCTTTAATTATAGCCCATTCAAGTGCCATAAACTGACTGCCAGTTTTAAAAGACAACTCTTTGCCAATATGGTTGCTATTTTTCTTCTTCGCTGTGCATGTACTTACGTACCATATGTATGACATGCATGTACAAACGTTTCCTTAAAAAAAGTAAGTCTTTAAAGCTTCATAAAAGGCTATGAATATTTTATGTAAAACGATACAAAACAAAATCCATGAACTTTAACTTTAGCTTTCAAGCATTTGAAACTTCTTTTCTTTCTTTGCCATTCTTTGTCAATCAGAAGGTCTTTGTGCTTGCAGACAAAGTTTCCTTTTACAGAATTTATTGATATGATGAAGAGTTAATTGCATGAATTTTATACATTTTCCAAAATTGTTCATAAATAATAAATAAAACGAAATTACAAACTGCCAAAACGGATTTTATAAAACATTTGTGAATTTTTAATCAACTGAAGAGGTTTCTTCTTTTGCGCTTTTTTTCCCTCTTGCTTGTATGACAAGCCTTTCAAACTACTATTATTCTACTCGTATCGTTTCTCTCTTTCTCCTTCTCTCTCCCCATCTAGTTCTGTATTTCTCTTTGCTTGTTGGCATTATTGTCCTCAATGTTAATGTACATACTTTATGTTGTTGTATGTACATTCACTTCCACTTCCACAACTACTTGAATGAGTATTTGTATTTGTATTTGAAAGAGAACAAAATTTCTATTGTAAGCACAGTGTAGTATAAAGAAAATACGTCGCATGGACTAGAAGTGCTTGGTCAATGGATTCTTTGTTTGATATTTTCCAAATTGTAAATTATTTTTTAACTTTAACGATATTCTTTGTATTTCAGGTGGCATTTTCAGTAAATTATAAAAGTATGTCTTTGCAATAGGGCCTTAGAAGTGACCTTAATACGCACCTACGAGTGAAGGAAACGACCAGCCATTGATTCAACTTGTTGTACACCTAATTTCAGCGTGTAGAGGGGCTGTATTAGATTTCACATTCTATTATGAATAAGTACAATACATGCACGTGGAAATATGATTTTGAATAGACGTGTAAATATTAAATGAACGACTGTTGGTAATTTTGAATACATTTAATACGATCCCAGCAAACAATTGTACTGAATTGAATTTTCCTTGTTTTTTGGAAGAACAGACATAGTCTTTTCATAATCTAATACGGGTGTAGTGGTACAACTAATTCGTTATTGGAGTATTTGTTTTGATGTAAAAAATATTTGAGATATGTGACCATACCGTGAATAACACTTTCAAGACTTCCCGACTTGTGAGAAATATGTTTCTATTGCAAAAATTATCTTCAGAGAAAAAGTTCGCTTTTAGCTCAATGGTTGCGTCAACTAAGAGAATTGAGGAATTCAGTGTGAGGATCTGCTAGAAACAATTCAAGTGCTGTCAATGTACTTTTAATTGTGCACTCTTTGCTGTACTTTATGAATCAGTAACAATAATGTTCGGTACTTTGGCTATAACTATGAAAATCCCATCTTTCAATTACATCGGGCAATATGAAGTACAATAATTGGAAGAATTGAACTTGCTTGACATGTGACTTCCAAAAGACGCCTTTTGCATGCTCACAGTACTTTGCAAAGAATTTTGACAAACTCTTTTACATTTTGTTTTAAAGTTTTAATATTTTCTTGTTGCGTATACAACCATCGGTAAACGACGAACGAAGAATAAAGCAATTAAAGTGTGAACTTAGTCCCGCTCGTTTTTCCCTTCTGTCCTAAAGACTTTGCAAAAGACTTTGCAAAATGCATTGAACGTGCAAAAGGCGTTTAAAACGCCTCTCAGTATAGTCTGGTATGTAGTATGTTGCCTTATTATACATGAAGCCACGGTTCTAATCTCAGTTCAGATATCTTTAACAAAACGAATTACGAAAAAATATTTCTTCGATGATTTCCTCTCATTAGATTTCTGGCAACAACTCTGAGAGTAAACAAAAATTGCCATGAAAAACTTTCTCAAGAATTTGATAAGATAACTCAGAACGTACTCATAATCTCAAGAAAAAGTCATCACCTACAATATATTTGGAGGAAGTCAAGAGGCTACACTGAAGTCGAATTGTTCATTGTGGACCTGTTATATTTAAATCAACTTCACAAAACTCCTCTGGAGATAAAACTGACGTCAACAAATGGCCAGATGCTATATTTCATCACAACAACACAACGGGCCACACACATTTGATTACTCAAAAGAAACTGAGAGAGCTTGGTTAGGATGTATCATCCATCCTTTACAGCTCGAACTTAACATTTGCTTCGATGTCTGCAGAACTTACTTACTGGTGTAAATTTAAATTCTGAAGAGGTTAACAAATCCTAATTTGATCACATTTTCGCGCAGTAAATATGGTAGGTAGTATGGTGGTATTTTCGATGAGAATTTATTACAATTTGCATTCGCATATTAACGAATCCATCCCATATTCAACCATCCATCCATCCATCCATCCACTTTTGCAAATACTTTTAACGATACAAGTGCAGGAGGTATTCATGTGTGAAGTGCCTTCATGATATTAAAAGCTTTACGGCATTGGTTGGTGAGTGCTTGCTTGTGTGTAAGCTGGCGAATCAGTTATTCCTTTGGAGGGCTGAACAGACGACTGAATCGTTTGTTGCTTCGTTCGTAAAAACAAAAGCAACAAATTTTTTAAGTGTAAAGTATACACACACTTGGAAAAATTAAACAAAAACAATAAAAAAAAAACAAAAAAATTAAAGTAACAGAAAAAAAAACAAAAACAACAAAATAAAAAACCAAAAAGTACTTTTTATGCAAAATCAAGTGTAAAGGGGTTTTTTTTCGTTCTTCCGTACGTTTTTCATAAATTTGAAACACACTCATACACATCATACTCATACTCCTAGTCACACATTCAGTAAACACTCGCAGATACCGTTTCAAAGAAAACTTAACGGAGAAAAGGAGAGGGAGAATGCTTGCATCTCTAAATGAGAATTTGTTGGAATAAAAAAACCGAAACTTTACGCTTTCATAGCGTAAATGCCGTCGTGCATTTATTTATAATTTTTATGAAAATGCATAAAAAATAATATCGCAACACCCTCCCTCTTCACTACCACTACCACCACCATCACAAACACAATCACCATTGCCAGCAACAGAAACTGTAAACGTGCTGTATATGGTATGAGGTGAATGGTATGGATGTGGAGATACTACAAGTATGTGTTGATGATTATGTTGGGTGATTGTTGTTATTGTTGTTGTTGATTTTATAATTGCTGTGGTTGTTGTTTGTTTGGTTAGTTTGTTAGAAAATGTTTTACATACAAATACAAAATACGTAAAATGATATTTTTAAAGGACTTTATTGTATACACTTGTTAAACATACAGTGTTGAATACCATGTACGTTTATAAAAAAAGATTTATGCACATGCATACATACATATATACATTAGACACATGTTATTGCATGCATGTAATACAGAAGTGCTTAAGAAAATAGTTTCAAGTCTTAAAAACGTATTTGTTTATCATATTTCCGTTGATTTTCTCGAAAACGAAATTGAATTTTTTTTGTAATTTGTCTGAATAGAGGTGTTCAGCACTAGATGCTATTCAACAGTAATTTCAAAATGGAATATTTACTAACGGATTATAACAATAATTTGAGTTCGATCAATAAAATAATTTATTTAGGAACAATAGAGTTGAAAGGCGGAATTCATTTCAATATTCAAGTACAGAAAATATAATCGCAGAAGTAATAAAGTGGAGGCCATTGCTCTATAAAATATTTCGCCAACATAACATCAAAGAGGTTGCCGTAGTATAGTAGGCCAGGGTACGAATCCCCGGTCAGACATCAAAAACGAAATATGAAAAAATATTTCTTCGGAGATATCCTCTCAGCAGATTTCTAGCAAAAACTCTGTGATTAGGCCGTAATCCTGGCTGAAGGATTGTAATGGCCAATTATGTATGTATGTATGTGATTTCCTCTTAGCAGATTTCTAGCAAAAACTCTGTGATTAAATAAAACTGCCATGAGAAGTTTCTCAAAAATCTGTCGTTCGAAGTCGACTTTAAATTGTAGGTCTCGCCACTCATGTATAAAAGTAACACACACAACATAAATGGTGTGAGAAGCTAGGCCGTAATTCTGACTGGAGGGTTGTAATGACCAACTTTGTGTGTATATAACATCAAAACCTAGAACACTATTAGTGCATATGGTATATACAAGCAGCGGTCCTTAGTTTGATCATAAGTCCAGTACCACTCAAAGTAGTCAACAAAATTGGGACAAAATCATGTCACAAGTGCGAATTCAATATCAGCGTATATCGTGAGTTGATATACTCATATTTACCGACAGTGAAGTGGCCATTATATTCATGGAGCATATGTACATCACATTTAAGATTGTCAAAAAATAGCGGGTGTCTTTAGAGGTTATTCTCATTTGAGTTTCTGGATACGGGGACATCAAAGGTAACAACAAAGCCAATGTATTTGCTAATGCTGGCACCATAGAAAATTGAAATAAATTTTTACATAAGATTGGTGTTTCTGTACAGAGAGGCAAAAAAAATCGTCTCACAAAAACTCCACATACTGGCAAAGATTAGATGAGATTTTGCTCGACATGGATAAATGCAGATCGGAATTTGTATTCAAGCTATTCAGATTTCATCATAGCAGTGATAACGCAACTCTGGAGAGTTGCGTCAGGAGACTAGGCATATCTCATAACAATTTCTGTAGAAGAAGCGGCGAGAAAAAAGAGTAGACTACAGGACATCTTCGCTGTGATTGTGAATTTAATGCCATAACATGTCTAGTCAAAGGCTACTTAGACTTCTTAAGACTCTCGGGACGATATTTTATGATATGTTTGTGAAAAAGTATTTAGTTCAGGCACTTCAATCCGAGGAATTCTTTGTGAAAGTCATATGCTCCCAACAGGGGTACTGTAAAAAAAATAGTTTCTTACAGTGACCCACATAAAGGAATATGAAATACAGGAAGTGTTGTGCATCATTACTGAGCTGATAAATTATGCACGCAATTTAATAAAAATGTTTAATTTTTGAGCATAACGGTGCGTATTTTAAGGTCCTTGGGAATTCTTTAAATTTTCATATATCCAGACGCAGCGATAATGGTTCGTTAGGTCTTCGACTGCTTACTTATATTGGTTTGATAACGGTTTTGTATAACAAAACTTTGTACTCGAATGAAGGGTAGGACGAATACAAATGGGGCTTGTTCTCGTATTTAATTTCAGCTTTAATTAGATTAGTTTTGCATTTAATTCGATTAACTATGAAACATACATACGACATACGAGTACATTGTTGTATGTAGACTTTTTTCTTTGAATGTATGTATTATGCCTTTAGACATTCCCAGCTTATAAAAACTTCGTTTACATGTACCCGCCTTGTGACAACTTTCTTGCCAAAATTGATCCTGTTCTCTAGCTCGCACATTCGTGCGTTTAAACGTTTCTGGATTTCTTGAACCTCATGGCAAATTTAATGGAAAAAGTTGTAAACATTTTTGGACTGAGCATTGCAATTCCATAGAATATTCCTTATGATTTAATTCTCCTTGGGAGAGAGAGCAGAAGACATGAGCAACTGAGGCAACACAATCTCAGATAAGTGACTCCTGGTAGAAAGCTTACAATCCACCAATGTTCGCTTTTTGTAGTTTGTAAAGCTTTTCATTTTCTGATCTGACCTGGTGCAGGTTTCTTCCCAAGTTAAGCTACAATATGACTTTTGACTATGGCCAAAAGTCTGCTACAGATTCATAACCTTCGCAATTTCTTCACAGGGATGGAGGCCAACAATTTACAGCTTTATTCACCACACCGAGCTGTGGAAGATGATCGAAACCTTTTCCGATCAGCCGGCATTCCATTGAATACGAATGATACGAGGCTATTTGAGATACTCCAGCAGAATTATATATAAAAACAAAATTAATGAACATTAATGGCACTAGCATAGGAATTGTGTATACCTGGGAATTACTTTTTGAATACGCTGCTAGTATTTTGAGCACATCTATACATATTCACACTTCTTTATAGACGTTTTTCAAATCCATTTGCATACATGCATACCGTATATACTATGCATACTCGTAAGTGCATTTGGAAAGCGTGGGCTGGATAACGTGTGTGAATGAAAGATTGTGTGTGTGTAAAAATTGCATACGAAGCATAACTTGGCATGCCTCTTAAACAACTGTTTACAAAGGCAAAACGTCGGTAGTAAAAAGGGTATACAAAAAAAAAAAAAAGAGTGAAAAACATTAGAACATAAATATAAAAGAATAAAATTAAACACACATACGTGCATAAACAAATTGCATGTAAAGAATTGTCGGTTGCACCACACACACACACACACACACACACACACTCACAGCCATATGATGCATTTCGAAAAAGTATTTACAAAGAGAAGAATGAAGAAAATTTTGTAAAAATATAATCACAATAAGAACCTTTTCTTCTTTTCTCTTTTCCTTTTTGTTGTTTTTGTTTTTTGTTGCATTTTGCATTTTGATAAAGTACCTTCTTCTACTTTACTTTACTTAGTAATTCATATTTTCGTCATTGTTGTTGTTGTTGTTGTTATAAATACTTTCTTTATTGTTGTTGGTGTTTTTTTTTGTGTTCGTTTCGCCCTCCATGAAAAAGTCTTTTCTTTTGCTACGCTTTCTTCTTTCAAAGAATATTTTTTGTTAAAGCTCAACAAACGTTTGCTTGTGTAAAGGCAACACAACAATACTTGAGAAATTTTTTTTTTTTTTGTCAAAGAACAAGGAAACAAATGGAATGCACGAAAAGATTTGAAAATTCAAAAACATTTTCAATTTATTCCTTCAAGCATAGAGTAACGTTTCACTTTCTACTTTCTGCTCTGCTTATTGTTTCATTTTCTTTGTCTGTCTTCTATTACTATTGCAACAACATTTGCTTTTCTACGGCAAATTATTAGTTGGACCAGGCGAAAGGATAATACCATACGGGGAAATGGGGATAAACGTAGAACATGTCGTTGCATTTTTTTTTCAAAAGGAAGAGGATTAAAGCAAGTAATGCACTTGTATGGTGTGTATTTCTGTTTGTATGCACAGTGTTTGTATGTGTGCAAGTATTTATGCAAGCAAGCAAAAGCATGTGGCTTTGAGTGGGTGGTTGTGTATGGTAAGTGACTATATATGATATCGATCCATGCATTACTTTGTATTCTTAATTTCAACAGCATGTATGCGACATCATAATACATGAAAACAACATACAAGTACTAACTCACTCTCTCTCTTTCTCTCTCTTGCTCTTTCACTCTCACATACACAGCTCTCACATAGATACCTTAAAAGTCAGGGAAAACTAATATTGCTTTCATTTTTAAGCATATTGAACAGCCTGTTTTCGTTACACGAAAGCTAAAAATTATAAAATTAAGGGAACGCATTAATGGAACCGATTAACGGACTTCTGCTTATTGAGGCTATAGTAGCACCTGTTGGCAAGTATGATCCTACGCTTGATCTCCAGACTGACATAATTTTTGCTGGTAATGGTCGAGCCAAGATAAGCAAATTCATTGTTTCAACAGTACTGAAGGCAGCAGTAATATCTCGCCAATTATATCAGTGTCGTCAGTGTAAGCAAGCAACTGGGCACTTTATTGGAATGAATGGCGATCTACTACCGTCTTCTGCAAAACACTCTCCATGATGAAGTTGAAGAGGTCGCATGATAAGAATTTTCTTCAAGATTTGACGTCGTGTGAAGATCTGATCGTTGTTGGACTTGTCAGATCTGAAGCCGCGCGGATAATGCTGAATCAGTGATTTGACGAGTGGCTTCAGTCGTTCACACAATACGTTCGTAAGAATCTTATATGCGATTGGAAGAAGGCTAATACTCCTGTAGTGGGCCATATCACTGGACCTCCCTCTTTCACGGCAGGACAGAGGACACTGAGAGTCAAATCGTTTGGCCTACTTTCCGCAAGCCATATTTTGTAAATAAGGTGGCACTCATTATCTCCAGTCTTAAACAATACAGCGGGCAAGTCATCAGGACCTGTAGCTTTATTGTTCATCAGCCGCAAAATCGCGACCTTTGACCTCTTAATGGCCAAGCGGCAAAATCCCCATGCCGCCATTATCGATCGCAAGCGATACATCAACTCTAAAGGCGGCATTGGTGTCGTCATCACCTCGTAGAAGAGCAGAGAAGTGTTTTCTCCATAACCTCAGCAGTTTCCGTTCTCATCTTTAGAGAAGAATTCATACTTCATGTAACTGATAACATGCCTTTTGAAAAGAATGGTTTGCAATCGAAGCAAAATCTAAGAGCTGAGCGCTAACCAACAATATTTGTGTCCCTACTAAGCAGCAATTTAATAATTCAAAATGAAGTTCTTATGATCATACTGACAACTGCAACTACATTGTGAATGCATTTGATTAGAGGAAAGAAAGGTACAACAAGAAATTGTGTACTTTGTTGTACCTTTCTTTGTACTTTGTTGTATACATGTTTACTTACACTCATACTTCTACTCTTCCAGATCCACCTCTTTTCTAGGTGAGGATAAGTGAGTGAGTGAGCATGTTTTTCTAGCACTTGTTTTACCATAAAAATTTAAAAATATTTCATTACTTTAAGAAATTTTGTATACTTTACAGTATGTATGTATGTATGTATGTATGTATGTATGTATTTACAAGTGTCTATGTGTTATAAGTATGTACATAAGTAGAGAATTATAAAATACGCCAAATGCACGTGTGGCTATGTGTGTGTTAGTTGTATGTGTTGTTTATAAGTACTTGTATGTGTGAACAGCTGATGTTCATCTTTAAGTGTCTGTGCACTTTTTTCCTTCCTCTTCTCATATGTTTGATGTTTTCATTTTTATTTTTTTTTTCGAAATTTACTTTAACTTCCGGGATTAGAAGTGAAAATCTAAAATGAAAAACAGCAGATTTAAGATGACTTCCAAGAGTTGTGTGTGGCAAAAGTTCTTTAACAAAATAATTTTCATTTCTTAATGGCAACATCGTGGTATTTATTATTTAACTTTTCAGTTTCTAACACAATACGTGTACTAATAGACGAGCTTTACATTTACTTGGGGTTTTCTTCTTGTTTTCTTTTCTTCTTCTTTTGTTGTTGGAGTTTTTGGTTTCTGTTGAAGCGATAAAGTTTGGTAAACTACGAGAAGCTGAAAATGTGAGAGGGGGGGGGGGGTGTAACTGAAATTTGATGTCGAAATTAAAAATTTAAATCTTTTAAGCAGGGTTAACATAGAAATGCATTTTTAAAGACAAAATTCAATGAAAACGGATTATTCATCATGAAATGAAAACTTTCTCAACGAAACTTAAGACGTACGATATGTACGATGTGTGTAATACTTATGAAATGTAACGGAGTATTGTTTATACTTGCTACATAAGGTGTGGTGTGGTGTTGAATAAAAATTTTTGTTTGTTAATCGTTGGTTTCGATTATTGTTACTGTTATCGTTATTACTATTGTTGTTATCGGCGTATTTTTGTTAGCATAGAATTGCTAATACATATGGTATGTACAGAACAAAATAAGATAGTAATCTTAAATATATTCAACAGATCAAGGCTGTTGAGTCAGTGCTTAATAGCACTTCATGCTTCTGTGCCATTGAGAAGAACGTGGAGAATGAGTGGTTTGTGGAGTATCAGTTTCGTTGTACAAGAAAGGTCTCTGCTACTCAATTGATAGTAGCACCAGATGGCGCTTAACCTTAAGATTGCTATTATTTCTGCTAGTAACGGTCGAGCCAAGATAAACAAATTTACTAACAATATCGAAAGTATAGTTATCGGCCATAATCTGGCATCCAATACGCCGACAACATATACTTCGTATTGCTCTCATTTACTACCAGACCCATCTTGATAGTTATCCGTTTAATAAAGCTAAAGACAGTAGTGAGATCTCGTTTAGTACACCCTCTCATGTTAATTGAAATTGACAAGAAACCCGATTAATAAAGAGAATATTGGTGCTTTGCGCAAAGCCTTGAAGGTGAAGTCAAAAAGGTGGTTCGAAAACATTCAGAGCTTGCATAACTTACGCTGTCGCTTACGTAAAAGATTTTACTTAAGGTTCTTGTCCTACGTGACTTTAAAATATATTTCGTAGTTCATAGGAATTGAAGCTAATTGGCCATCGCTTAAGTCGCATTTTTTCCGACTGACTGACTGCATGACGATGTTCATTTTCATAAAGCATTTGTGTTTTGCAATGATGGCTACATCAATAAGCAAAATACCCATACTTACTTACATAATTGGCCATTACAACTCTTTAGTCAGGGTTACGATCCATCCAAGTTGTGTGTGTAAACTTTAGCCATAAGAGGCTCCGAGCGATAGATTTGAGAAACTTTTAATGGAAATTTTGTAATATTCTCGAAGTTTCTCCAGAAGACTAGTGAGAGTAACTAGCCGAAATAAATATTTTTTTTACCATTTCGTTTCATTCGAGATGTCTAATCCTGGAATTGAACTACAGGTTCTCATCTACTAAGCCAACAAATTATAAAAATCTGAGAAAACATTTTATTCTTCAAAATTCTAGACCAAAATTGCAATATAGAACCCGAAAGCAATGTATTTATCGTATTAGTTTTTTAATTGAGCAAAAAATTCGCAATTTTATTAGGAAGGGATGGCATTTATGGAATTTTGCAAACAATTTTGATTTCAAGGGTTGTAGTTGGTGAAATGCTAAACCTAAGAACGTGAACATGAATAAGCCATTAAATGTTTAATTGATGTTTGGAGGTATGAAGGATTTCAATGTTAAATAACAAAACGAAAACTTGTTAATTATCACAAGATAGTGTGAGAAATAAAATGAAATTATACGTTGTCATTCTATAATCCCAACCGAGCACACGCGAAACGCTCTACATTGTCAACAAGAGCTGACTAAGGGAATGACGTACTTTTGAACTGTCGCAACTGGTAACATTGCTTAAATATTCTCAAGACGCAAATAAACCAATTAGCATTTCACCAAAATCCAATTTCACAGCGAGTACTTTTCATTCTACCTGAAATATTTCCAGAAATTACCTTTTCTTTTATTCAATTGTTGTTGTTGTCGTTGTATTCATTCATTTTCATTCTCAAATACATTTTCATTCTTTGTCATGATTATTATTATTATTATTATTGTCTTTGCACACATTTTATTTGTGTTCAACATTAACTTTCCGGGTGCAGCACTGCGACTCTGTGACTCTATACGCTCCGCTCCATTCACTTCAATGATTTTATGCAAATTTTTTGAACTTAAAAGTTCTTAGCGAAGGACGTACAAGACAAAATTGGGAAGAACTACAAATGAAACGAATTGAAAATGTCAATTCATGTCATTAACTATAGAATGTTACACTTGAGAAATTTGAGGTGCCCTTGAATTTAAGTACCAGAAATGCACGCACACTCTCTTATATACATACATACATACATACGTATGTATATGCATAGCATGCATACAAACAGATGTAAAAAAAATACGATTTAAAAATCCAGAAGAGTAAAGGAATTAAATTTAAAGTTTTACATCAATTGTGTGTGAATCAAATAGAATCCTATGATCGAACAATACATTCGATTATGCAGCAATGAAATGACTAATTACGTCAGTCTCTACCCTCATACCATAGGATTTTTATTTCTGCCAAATCGTGTTACTTTGATGGCACAATGAAATTGACTTGAAACAGTTGAGAATTGTTTGGTGAACGGTGATGTTTACATTTCAATCAAATGTTTGTCCATTTGATCATCGGATAATAATACAGTGATGGTTTCGCCTGCAGTAACTAATCGATATATCTGCCCTAAAAAGATACGCGCAGGACGGCGTAGAGGATGTTCTTTATTGGACTTATTACTGGGCCATAGTTGCCGCCATAGTCTAGTAGGTAGTGTGCTGGCTTATTAGACGAAAGGCCAGGGTTCGAATCCCCGGTCAGACATCAAAAACGAAATATGAAGAAAATATTTCTTCGGCGACTTCCTCTCAGCAGATTTATGGCAAAAACTCTGAGAGTAAATAGAATTGCCATGTAAAGTTTCTCAAAAAAAAACTCTGGTCGTTCGGAGTCGACTTTAAACTGTAGGTCCCGCCACTCATGTATAAAATTAACACACACAACTTAAGTGGTATGAGAAGCTAGGCCGTAATCCTGACTAAAGGATTGTAATGTCCAATTATGTATGTATGTTACTGGGCATTGCATTGTGGGTACTTATGCCAAGCGTATTGGTCTTGAACACTTGGCAAATGATTACATCAGGAACTGTAGAGATGAGGAGTTGAAGAAAATGGTTATTCACTTAATATGGGCATATGCCAGCAATAAATCGGAACTGGAGAAGGTACTGCATAAATGATTTCAAAGAACTGTCAGTGCTTATTACTAGCACTTTATCATAAGTCACTTAAAGACTAAAGGCAAGTGCAACACTGTAATATCATATTGGATCTTATATGATCTAAGTGCGTCTATCCACATTCTTTTGAAGTTAGTTATGTTAGTGGGCACATAGCGGACAACTTATGTTTTAGAATTATTTATTCAGTATGAGTTTGAAAACACGATGTGCATCATTGATAAAAAAGAGCTAAAAATACCAAAAACCCTATCCTACATCCTATACATGATCAATAAGGGGAGAAAGATGTCAATAAAATTAAGAAAAATCCAATAAGTTTAGGATAGACCGAATGAAATTAAACTAAAATGACTTTTTCTATTAATTTTCTAGTTTTTCTATTAATTTTTTTGTAAATACTTTCTTATTTTCAAGTCAAAATTTCAAAATAACGATCAATAAATACGATAAAAAGTGAAATTTAATTTCATCAATATGTAAAGCAGTTGTAAGTCTTAGGGAGAGTGAGTGTTGATTTCTACGCACCAATATCACTCAGGGGTCCGACGATTAAGATTTTTCTAGAATCATCAATAAAGTACTACATTAGGATGCCGTCCAGAGCCATAGTAGCACCAATTGGCGCTTAACCTTAAGATTGACATCATTTTTACTATAACGGTCGACCCAGGATAAACAAAGTTACTAACAATATCGAAAGTATAGTTATTGGCCGTAATCTGGGATCCAATACGCCGACAACATATACTTCGTATTGCTCTCATTTACTACCAAAGCCATCTTGATAGTTACAGGTTACAGTTGACTTTTGCACAATTCCCATATTGATCTGGCAATGAATTCCTGAGCCGTTACCAGAGCTGGATTTTTTTACTCGTATAACCACTTATTGTCCTTTTGTCAGTCTTAACATTAAGTATTACCAAGTGATGTTTTGGACTCATATAATCGTTAGGTATTAAGGTTGTCACGCAATGTCGTGGTATTCCACAATGTTGACACAAGTAGATAGTCCTGGTAATCACCGCCTGTGATCCTGTATTTCCTAAAAACTGCATTTGTTTCGCTCTGAAATATAGGGTGAGTGAAATAAGTTTATTATGAGCAGTAAGAACTCAGTTACGCCAAAAACTGACAAGACGTCTGGACATTATTCCAGTTTTTGAATGACTTCATGAATTTCTGTATGTACGGCATGATAAAATGATAAGCATAAGTTATCGATAGTCTTTTAGGCAATATTTACCAATAACCATACTTACTTAATTGGGCATTACAACCCTTCAGACAGAATTACAATCTAGCTGCTCATGCCATTTAGGTTATGTGCTAATTTTTAAGTCGATTTCAAACGACAGATTTTTTTATGAGATGCCAAACCTGTGTTACACTACCTACTGGACTATAGTTAACACTAGATGGTCTGTAATTTGTGAATTATAAACAGACGCCGTCAGAGAACATGATAAAAATTTGAGTGTGTTAGTGAGAATGTTAGCGAATTGTACTGTAATATTTTTTTGGGTGTATAATTGAAACCTAACAAAAGCGACATGAACCTTCTTCTTTAGAAGCAATTGATTGCAATTTTGATGTTAGTGTCGTATGTGTGTAAAAAGCAGAAGATGTTCGAGACCCAGGGGAATTGGGTGCCGACCAAATTTATGAAAATTGATGCTAAACAAGCAAAGTTATAAGACTTCACATTTAATTTGCCCATATATCTTAAAGTGGGCGTGGCAAAAATTATAATAGAATGAAAGTACACGTTTATAGCTTTCATTTGATACCAATTTTATAAAAATTAGTGCCTTCGTTATAAAATTATAAGAAGTTAAAGAAAATACTTTGCCAAACACCCCCTTGTTACACAAATCTGTTCGCCTGGTAGAAGACACGAAATTTTTGACATGAAATTTTCGCAAAAATTTTTTGTGTTAGATGTGTGTGTGCGCAACAAGGTGGATGATGTTTGTAAAGTATTTCCTTTAACTTCTTATAACTTTGTAAGTAGAGCACCAATTTTTATAAATTTGGTATCAAATAAAAGCTAAGAGGACGGACTTTCATTTTCTTATATTATTTGTTACGTCCACATCTATATCCTCTACAATACATGCAAAATTATGAGCTAATACTTTTAATCTATTTAAACATGAAGAATTACAATTAAGAAACAGGAACATCACATTAGACTTCTTTTTATACAAATTTGATTTGTTTTAGAATTAAATCAGTTTGGCAGTTAAATTTCGAATTATTCAAAGGGTCTAAAATCTCAACAAATATTTTTCAAATGCGATCACAAATCATTTTTGAAATATGCCCCTTACTTTAGCGATTTTCAGATTTAGCGATTGGCTACACTTGATAAATGTACACTATTAAGCAACAATAATCAACAATCAATGAACAACTGTGTTGTTCAATGCCAAGACTTTAGGCTTGACAATGTTGCTCATACAATTCTTTTATAAATCAGCTATTGTAACTGGTTGGTCGCTGGATGTAATGTTGGTTGGAAAACAAAAGGAAAACGTTTTTCTTTTTCTATTCTCTTCTAGATAACGTAACTGGTTGGTCTCTTCATATGATTTCGGTTAGGAAACTGCTGTTACAATGGATTTTTAAATGTCACAACAAAAGGAATTCACATTGACACCTCTTCTGCAATATCTTCAAACATTTTCAATTTTCTTAACAACAACAACAAATTAATAAATCGCTCAATGAATAAGAATTAAAAATAAAAAACATTTTTTTTTATCGATTCATTTTAACCTTGCTTCGAAAACAAATTATGTTGTGTGCCAGAGTTTGAACCGAGACCGCACGTCTAATAAGCCACTACCTAGTAGACAACAGCGACTATGTCCCCGTAACTGTGATTCAACACTGGTTTTATACGGAAATTATACAACCAGAGTTCGATCTAATGTTAAGCATGAGTTCCACCAATTTGCCAATAAATTTCGAACAATTTCAATTTATTTATTTAGACGTCTAACAAAGTGAATGCCAAGGTATTTGATATGCGATTGCTGGGCATTTATTGGTGATTTATTTGACCGAAATGACGGGATTCGTAACGTTAAAGCCACATGAACACATTTTTCTTCATTCATTATAATTCACCAGAGTCTTAATCATTTCTCGAGCTAGAACTATGTTCCTGAAGGTAGTGTGTTGTTTCTTGAAAATTCTTATGCGTAGGATAGAAAGTAATGTGATCAGCAACGGTACAAATATGTGTAAGACGGATTCAAAATTACTACCCCGCGGAGCACCGGCATTTATTGCCTGGGAAGCGCTAATAAAATTGACTCCGCTTTCGTTAGGAAATATAAATTTCCAATATATTACGGTACCGTACCGCACCTATATTAAGGAGAATATAGTTTCAGTTTATGCATCAAATCTTCAAGCCATCAAAACCATCAAGCCTGTAATTCTGATGATTTGCTCTAATTTGTGGATAATAAAGATCAATTGAATAAAATGGTTCAACATTATATTATCGTCATACTATCTGCATAATATATGTAGAAATCGGTTTGTCTACAAGCGGAAAAAATCTTAGTGATGAATAGCCAAAGTGGAACTTATCTTAAAGCAGTGTGGAAGCAAACACAAATCAAACTGCTGAAGACGTAAGAATGATGGTTTTAAAATTAAAAGAGACTTAACAAAAAGGACACAAAGATACCAAGAAGATCAGGGTGTCAATGTGAAATTTGGAAGATCAGAAAACCTGTATAAGATTGCAAACTATGGCTAAAACATAACACTACAGCCCTTTGGGGATTCAGCAGTATTGTTGGACAAGTTGCGACATTTTGGAAAAACTTATCTTTTTACAGCCATGAACACTATTTACAAAATGAGATACGATGAATTTAATTGTCAACTGGACATTAATTTATGAATACATCAGATCCTTACCGATCAGTTACCGAGAAGCATCCTGTGGTTCTCACACGCACTGGGGAAAATTGGATTTTCTATAGCTTTCAAGTGCAATTAATTTTAATTAAGCAAAGTGAATACACTTTAACTGCCACCAGCAAAACGAAAGAGGATTTCATCAAGCATAATATTGTAAAATATTATGTGTATGCCGATAACATAAAATATTCCAAAGTGGACAAATTAACATGGGATTTTTTAAATTTTCTTTTTTGAATTGTAATTGATAAAGAAGAACACGTTCAAACTCAATATTAACATTCAAGGGTAATTGGGATATGCCAATATTGGCAGAAGGACGCAATATGAGAAAAGAAAATTTAAAAAAAAAGTTCACATAACGTACTCTCATATGTACAATGCGGTTGGACGTAAACAATAAAATTGTGAAAGAAGAATGAAAACGATTGGCTTTGGAAAATAATGCGACTTTAAGAAATGAACTACATGAGTATGAAAATAATATTGTGTATGTATGGAGTAATGAGTAGTTGTATTAAAAAAAAAAATTCTTTTTCTTTTTAAACTGGTATAATGACAATTGACTTGTCAAAATGTTACACTTACGAATTTCGTTGCGGTTCACAGAGCCTGCCATTGTTATGTGAATAGCTTTTGTTTAATTTTTATTTTTTTTTTTCCTCTTTTTTTTTGTTGTTGTTGTTGAACTAAACGTTTTTCCATATGGCATAATAAGAAATGGAATAAAAAGGTTTCTAGAAATGTAGAAATTCGTGGTTGATATTCGCAGATAAACAAAATAATGAAATGAACACACAAGAAACCCATGCCACTTTAGCTGGAGTGCATGGCTAAATTATTTAAAAACAAACCGAAAAAAAAAAATAAAATATTGGCATGAGAACAAAACGTAGCTGCTGCCAATATTTTGACAAATTTGTGGAACCACAGTCTTGCAAACAAAATTTTTTTATTTTTATTTTCATTTCTATTGAGAATGTGATGAAAATGTCTTCAGGAAAAAGGGAATGCCAGCAAAATTTTACGCTTTAATGAATATGGAACAGTATATGTACATATATACTTCTATACATATAGGTATGTATATGCATATGATCGATTATTCAAAAACTAAACAAATGTTATTAGATTTTTATATAGAAAACGGCGAATAGTATCGTGTAAACTTTATATGTAAGGAGAGCGTATGACATTTAGAGTAAAGATGGTGGAAGATTTGTCAGTCGGCTTTTTAAAAACCATCAGATATGTAGGCATACAGCAAACAGATCAGATATATATACAAACACGTATCCATACAGTCAAAGAATTATAACAGTTTTGCCGATGAAACTTGTGAATTTGATTTACAAGAATCAAAGTCTAACGTTTCTTTATTTTCTAAAATAATGACTTCTTAATTATCTTTTCGAAGGCTTCGTTTAGGCTATATAAACTTTGCTGTACCAGCATATATGCAACAATATTGCCTTCATCCGTACGTTGAATAGGAACTGTTTTATTTGGAGATACCGACTGATAACATAAATCGAAGTTAGAGGGGGAAAAAATCTAATTGGCGGCCAATTGACATCGTCATTTCGCCTAATTAAATGGCCATCAAACGTTTGATGCAATAAATAAATTGTGACAAGGGATGTGTGGCAAGTTTGACCATTCTGCTGAAACTGAACGTTGTTAGCATTAATACCATGAAGAACGGGTACAAATGATCGGTTATAATGGTGGGAAAAGTGTCTCCATTAATCGTAATGGTTGCGTCATCCTCATTTTCAAAGATATAAGGGCCAATGATGCCTCTGCTCTGCAAGCCGCACTAAACAGTCGGACGTAATGGGTGTATTGGCTTCTGTAAGACCACATGTGGGTTTTCTGTGCCCCAAATACGACAATTTTACTTATTAACATACCCACAAAGATGAAAATGAGCTTCTTACGATAAGACGGTTTTCTTTTGGCAAAATCGACATCATCGTGTAGTTTCTCGTTGGTTCAATAAAACTCAAGGTTGCTCAAGCGTAAATCGATTCATTACGTTCCCTAGAGATAATATACTGAATTTTGTGACAGAATAGAATGACGAAATAATATGATATTATTATTAACAAATCTTAACTTGTTAAAGCAAAACTATCTTTACAAATCAACATGTTCAAATACGTAAGTTTCCACACACCGTATGAGTAAAGTTTTGTTTTTAAATACCTTTATTACACCCTTAGGCCGATGTCATCTTTGCTGTAGTCGTCTGTGCTGCCGCCAAACCCGGTTTAATTGGTGCTCCTTTGGCTTACGCTGCTTTTGCTGCTGCTGTTGTTACTGCTTCAGCTCCTGTTGTTACAGCCACCAGTAGCCAATATGTTGCCCGTAACTATAATGGTATTGCCACCGCTCCAGTTGTAGCCCCTATAGCAGCCCCAGTTGTTACCAAAACCGTTGCTGCCTACACTGCTCCAGTTACTGCTGCCTATACTGCTTCCGTTGTTGCCAAATATGCTGCTACTTACAGCACTCCTTTCGCTTACAGCACCCGTGTTGTAGCTAAATATGCTGCTGCTGCTGCTGTAGCTATACAGTATGCTGCTGTCTACTCTCATCCTTTGGCCTACTCAGCACCTTTGACTTATGCTGCTGCCCCAGCACCAGTTTTATTCTAAAAACTGCGTAGATTGCGTGTCCACCAATAAATAACAATTTGTTTTGTTTTGTATTTTGTTTTGAAAATAACTTCCGTTTTTGAAATCATCATAACGAAATGGTTGTCAGAGCCACTACCTTAAGGGCTAACAAGTATTACCATATTTCTTATAGTTTTTGTTATCGGCTATCTGTAAAATTTAAAATCACCACTCAGATATTCAAGCAGACCACTCAAGTTATTTGATTGTTTTGCTAACAAATTTCAAAAAGAGATTTGACTTGACACTGAGAGTCCGCAGTAATTGCTATCTTCAGTATGTTATCTTAAAGTTGTTCTTCTTTAAAAAGGAAGATTGATAAGGAAAATCAGATTGAATGAAGTGAAAGCTTTGCCGTGGTTACTCTAAGATCGTATGCTTTTAAATACGGTCTTAAAGCTACATACCTCCAGCTATTCATGTCCATATTAATTCAACAACTCTTTTTCACTTTCCAAGTGGTGTATACAATAAACGGGAGAAAACAGCTGGACTTTTTGAAATTTTTGGTGAACAACAGTTCTGAAATTTGTGTTGAATGAGTTTAGCATCCTTTTTCAAAGGAGAACAATATTCGGTATAAAGATTTAAAGTAAAAGCGAATGAGATTATGACTCTAAAACTAATGAACAAAATTTAACTCCTGCCCTTAAATTGAACTCTAGAACTCTGATTTGTAGACAATAATTTTAGAAAATTTAATTTAAATATGCCCCTGCAGGAATTGCATTAAACGTATGAATAGTGTGGCCATAGAATGTATAGTGTCTGCACGGCATTGCTGACCACATGACCTTTCGATCTTGATCTCGATTATAAATTCCTTTATTTAACTCGAACACAGTTCATTGAAGTAGCGATGAAATGGAGAAGCTTAAGCCACCACCTCTTAATGGTTTAAATGGATCGAACCAATTCACAAACTTCATTGCACTTTTCAGTTCTTTTCAGTTGATAAGTTTCAAAAACTGACTTAGAGACACTGGCCTATAAATGTAGAGTTGTATTCGATTTTCATTCGAATATACGAGTTATAAACTGGTAAAGAGATCAAAGCGAAGCAAAGTTTCCTTTGTAACTTCTTAAGAAATAAAGAAGCATAAGTCCTTCTTTCCAGCGTACATTTCATTGAATTTTCATGCCTAGAATATTAAAATCTTTTGACTTCACAGATATTTAATCCAAAAAGAATATTTAATGACATGCCTAATGCAAAAACAAACAAAAAATTAGGATTGAAGTGCATTGAATCGATCCTATACGCTCAATACAAATCAAAAATATACTCTAAGTCCGATTCGATTGAGTAATTCATCCTAATCTCTAAAGAAAATGTAGAAGAAAAGTAGATTGGATTGAAAAGAATTGAAAAGAATAGAACGGAATCATGTTCCTTCTCATTGAATTTGTTATAACTAAGGAAATTAAATTCAAAACAAAATGAAATACTTCCTTAATAAATATTTTTTTTTATTTATTTTGTACGAAACAATTTCTTTCATTATCATTTTACAACACTTAACATAATGCTCTATCGAATTTATCGTCAAACAAACACACACACACACATAGAATTCTATTCAAGTGTTGTGATCAACTAGAGAATGTGAAAGATTTGCTAGCTACGATCGTTTGCCTACGTAATTATTTATTCGTTCGTTCAAATAGAAAATGCAATTGTAAAGTAATTCTCATTTAGTTGATTACTATTTAATAATAAATAAATTATATTGTATTTGGAGGGTGGGCGGTGGTGGCAACTTAAAACTCCATCAATTAGCACACAATACCCCAATGCATTTCCACTCAGAGTTGCTCTAGGAAGGCAATGGCAACTGGTCAGCCTAGAAACTAGTACCTGCTGCTACACTGGATCTACTTACCACATGCTATTTATATTGAAAACCTTTATTAATAGATTAGAACGGAGACAAGGAAATCCGAAGTAGTTGTAGGAGACAAATCGACAATCCTTACAAGGTTTAAGAAAATAAAATTGAAAAACGAAATGGAGTTTGATTTTGCCTCCTTTGATTAAATTCTCTGGACAACCTACAACCACTTAATGTTTTACACTGTAATGGAAGACAGTCATTTCATTTCATATAAAGTGATCGATAAGATTTTTATCAGACATTCGTGAGCTAACCTAGTAATTCTATAGCTTCTCTTATTACTCCAGCAATATCAGCACAAGGTTTTAAGTTTTTATTCATCATTTCATCATTTCATATTAACCATGTCCTTTTTATAACATTTTTATAGGTTCATAGCCAAGACATTGCTAATCCTTTATGAATCATAGATAACATGGAACCGGACCAGCATCTTCAATGAGAACCGTTTACCCAGCGTCTTACGCACATAGTACACGGTATCTTCTATGCTTCAGTTTTAGTAACCAAGTCTTCCCATTAAGGTTGATATTTCTAAACGTACGTATCAAGTGGTTTTAACTTTTTTTATTCCAGTTACAGAGGAAAGTCATCTCTCTTGACGTAGAAGCTGACAAACATTTTTTGAATAATTGGTATCTGCACTGCTATTCCAATACTTCCAATACTTCCTCACAAAGGATGTTTACTAATTCGCTATTTTGTTTCTTTTAGAAGAACTCCGGTTAAATCAAAATATGGCAGGAGTACAGTGAAAGTCCGCCAAACTGCTTTTAGTATACACATTCTCAATATAATACCATTCATGATGCTCATGTCCTGATGTCGTGACTACAATAGAAAAATATTTTGTTATTAAGTTACCATGTCATTGCGTAATGCTCTGGACGTCGTAAATGTTCAAACGCTAAGTACGTTAAAGGATGATTAAGTCTAACAGTATTTTTAATTTTTCTTATAAGTCTTCTAGAAGTTCCTTTGAGAAAGGATTTTCACTGATTTCACTAATGTATAGGTCATCTCTGTGGAAAATGTTGATGTCCATGTTAAAAGCTAATGAATTGCATGCTCTGGACTCTGGGTCACTATGCTTGATACCACTTCTTCGAACATTTTGGGAATAATTTTCTTTAATCTTTTTTCTCCATTTTTCTCCATTGAAATGGCAATGTAAAGGAAACATGCCCCTGGCGAAAACTATTGGTAAATAAATTAACTGCCAAAAAAACTAGGAACTATGAATTTAAGATTCTTGAAATCAAACTTCAAATTATTCGTATTTTATTCCAATATCCTATCATATTTAAAGTATTACGCATAGCTTACAGTTTAGAACAAAACTGGAGCTGGGGCAGCAGCTTAAGGCAATGGACATTTTACGCTGTGCAGGATTCAAAAAAATACGATTAGAATTAAGCAATAAATGCTGAAATTATTTCTACCTTTGACGGTTATAAAGTACAGTTATATGGACCCCTTTGTTTGATTTTATTTTTTTATTTTTCTTCCTCATTTGTGGCTATAAATTCCTTTACCAAATAATTTATTTCTTAACGAACACAAGTACAAATATTCGAAATTCTTTAATTATTTCAATTAATTGAAGCGCATGAAATCATCGTTCTTTTTTAGAAAAAAAAAATAAAAAAAATAAAGGAAGTCACACTGAAAAAAATGTATTTATTGATGCTGAAAATTGTAATTATCCTGTTTCTTTTTCTGTATTTTATTGCGTGTGTTTGTTGTTTTACATTAGCCTTAATGTTTGTATGTACAAGAGCGTTTTGGATTGTTTCCTTGAATTTATTTCAGAAAATTTCTCATTAAAGGTATGATAATATCAAATTTGTTGTTTTTTGTTTTTTGTTTTTATTATCGTATGTTTGTTTTTGGTTTTGTGGTGAATTAAAACTGTGGCATTGAAACCAGAAGTTTCAAATTTCATAAACAAAAAAAAAAAAAAAAAAAAAAAGAAATCATTTCATCTTCATCATCCCTGTTTTTCTTCCTGATTTCGTTTAAAATGTTTGCTTTTCGATGTTATCATATATGCGAGATAAAAATATTTCATGTTGTTATTGTTGTTGTTGTTGTTGTTTTTTGTATTGTTTTGCATTGGAATACATCGATTTCGAACGCAACAATTATTACCAGAAATTATTTTTAATTTGACAATTGTTTTATTACGTTTTAGAAATAATTTTTCAAATTAATTAATGCGCATTTGTTCTTGTGAATATGGATTATGTTTTGTATCGATTTAACGAACCCTAACCGTAGTTTTATTTTTTTAAGTTTTTAAAGTTTTTTTTTTAATTGTTTAACCTTGTAGAGCCAACGAAAATGAACTTTCATTCGTATTATCGCATTCTTATTTAAAGTATGTATGTGTGTGGACATTTGCATTTTCTAGAGCTACACTCAAAACGTCAGATAAAACAGAGTACGACTGCAGCGTCAAGACAAAATCGTGTCAAAAATCTACAGACCGTATTCTATGGTAGATGTGTGTAATAACCTTGTTCTTACCGCTTTGAAGTAAATTTGTCGGAAAACGGTCTGGTAATCTCATATTTTTGCATCACAAAAGTATCTCTAAGAAGAACTCAAACTACATATGAAATACAAAGACCGAATAAGTTAAAATGTTATCTTTTATATTTAGTAGGATATCCTTTAAGGTCAAGAACTCCATTTAACCTATTTGTCAATTCAATGTACCAGTTTTTCCGTTGACCAAGTAACTGTTCTTCCAAATGATCTGCTAAATACTCAGTTGGAGCCAACTCGTGACTCTGTGGAAGACTTTGAAGTCATTACATGCTAGTCATTACATGATTTAAATTCATAAAATTGCTAAGATATAGGGTGGGCCATCTATCGGTTTAAATTTGAACCATCGGTTATTTCGAATCTGTCAATATGTGTGTCATTCTACTCTGTCACAAGGATTTACTAAGTCAATGAGAAACTGCCCGGAGATGACAATTTTGCAAAAAAAGGAAGCTCACATTCATATTGTGGCTTATAAAACCCGCAAGTAATCTTACAGCAGCCAATGAACGAATTAAAAGCAACTATTTGGAGCGGTTTGTGGAGCGAAGGCATCATTGTCCCATATTTCTTTGAGAATGAGGACAGCGCAACAATTAAGGCCAACGGACCATTAATACCGATTTTTTTTGTACTCGCTCTTCATGGTAGTGAAGTGTTTAGTTTCAACAAAATGGTGCAACTTGCCAAATATCTCATGCCATAATCGATTTATTGCGTCAAACGTTTGATGGCCGTTTAATTAGCCGAAATGTTAATTTTAATTCGTCGCCTAAATGTTGCGATTTGACATCGTTGGACTATTTTCTGCGGTGTGCTGTTAAAGAAAAGTGTTATGCCGACAAACTAGAGACAATTGTACATTCGAAGGCCAACATTTGTCATACCATTTCCGAGATACGACCTCATACACTCGAAAAAATACACGAAAATTGGTCCAATTGAATGAAGTACTGTGAGGTCAGTAGCGGTAGCCATATGAATGAAATAACATTCCGTTTCTAACCAAAACAATTGTACTTCAAAACAAATAAAATAAATTTGGAAAAAATAATAAATTTCGTTTTATTGCATTTTTAAATTTAAACTTTTAAATTTCCCACCCTATATATTTGAGTACCTAGCTGTTTTACTATCCACTGTACTTTTATAATACATTATATTGAATTTTTTTTATTATATTGCATTATTTGATATTATTTTATATGATAAAACACTACTGTTAACAATTTTTGAGTGTAAAAGTTTCATCCTGCTGTTTCAGCAGCTATTGTATATTATTTGGCTCGTTTATTTTAAGACGACCTTTAATGCAAAATGTCCTTCAGCTTAGAAGCAGAAAATAAATATGAGGTGCTGGATAATTCAAGGTGACATACAAAGCAAGCAACAACATCAACAACAGAAACAGTGCATACAGTTCAATACAATCACAACGAGACGCATATCATAACTACAGTTGATATTTATAAATGAATTTTATACCCACAGACATACTCCAAGGATATACAATACATGTACAAAGTAGCACACATACACAAATAAACAAAGGAATTGTGCAGAAGTAGCTAGATTTTGAAATTACGAATAGCCTTTAGCGTATAACATCAACATGACTATTAAACCTGTTTGTTATTTCATTTCATTTCATTTCATTTCATTGGATTTCATTTCATTTTATATTCTGTTTCGTTCTATTCTGTTCTATTCAGTTCTGTTCGTTTTAATATTCATTGTAGCTGTTGCCAATACGATTAACCAAGAAATGAAATTTTGCAAATCCTTTAAATTGAGCATCACTGTGGTGTGGGTAGTGGTAGTGCGGGTGGTGGTGGTATTGTTATATTTGCCATATTTGCTTAAGGAAGTGTGTGCTTTTGACGTTTAATTAAAATAATTTTTGAAAATTTTAAAATTCAATTAAATTTCTATTTTAATTGCATTCATATGAGAGTACTTTAGCCTTCTAAAATTCGTCTTAATGTTGACCGCTTGATATATGAAAATATCTGACACTGTTTTTGAAAAGGTTAAATTTTAATTTTTAGTTTCCTTTAGAATCCAATTGAAATTATTTGAAAATTATAAACAATTTCTGTTAAGGCACGTGTTTCGATGCCATGTCGATTTCCTATGGCTGCTTTGAAGCTAAATTTCTTAAGAAGGTTTTTTGGTTTCCTATCTGCCTGACAGCTAATTCATGTGGTCATGTTGCTCATTGTTTATCATTTAATATTTCTGCCATTTGTTTCAGACTCAAAGTATCATTTGCATTTGTTTGCAATTTGGTGTCTTCAAACTTTTTTTTTGGTCTTCCACAATCTTCATTTCTCACATCATAATGCGATATCTTCAACCTATCAAACCCATTTCAGCATATTGCTTTTGAGAGAGCATGATTATTACATGCCTCAACACTCATTTGATGCAACTCGTTATAACTGATAAAATTGATACCTGCAATGACTTAATTTGTGGTAATTTAACGTTTTAATATTTTGCGGTTGGCTGCTACACTATATCTTACATATGAAGTACTAACCCAAGAGGCCTATCTTCGGTACCTTGATCTGATGAAATAGATTTAAAACTGCCCCACAGTTTTTGACTGCCCTACCCTACTACAAGCAGCTCAACTCAGACACCATTCAATGTAGTTATGTGGAGCTGCGATCCCATCTCGTCAAATCAAAGGGTGTGAGGTGTTGCATGGACCCTGTTTATTGTATTCACTGACACAACACCCGCCTCCTTCTGTGTATCGAGCCAGTGTGGTATTGAGGGAAACGAAAAGGTGGATGAACTGGCACGGAAAGATTCGGAAATGGTCTTGAGGAATGAGATGTATAGGATGGTATAAATGAGCCCCTACAAGAATACTTTTTGAAATTGAAAAAAGCAGCATGAATTCACAACCGTTAGGTAGTCTACCATAGAAATACCTACGGAATATCTGGCCTGTGCCACCAGACATTACTGCGAAGCTGCCGTAATGTGGAAGAACGATCAGTTACAAAAAAAATTTATGTGAAATACCCTGCACTTCAAGACAGAAGTCATCGGCCATATGGGCCACCGAATGAACTTGACTTTGAACGGCAAGCTACTCGCTAACCTGACTTAACCTAAACTTGATTTAAATGTTTAATATTTCAGGAATTCGAGAAATTAAATAAGTTTAGTTGTCACAGTCTATTAGGTAGTGTGGTGGTTAATTACACATGAGGCCGTGCTTCAAACCCCAAGTCAGACGTCTCCAACAAAACTAAATACGACAAAAAATATTTCTTTGGCGCCTACCCTTCAGCAGATTTCTAGCAAAAACTCAGATTTCTTAAAAATCTGTTATTCGGAACCCCGTTGCTGATATATAAAACTAACACGCGACATTAGGAACTAGATCGTAATCCTGACTGAAGGGTTGTAATGACCAATTATGTATGTATGTATGTATGTAGTAGGTCTAACATATCTGATTGCCGAATTCCAAAACTGCTGTGTCCAGCAGTGGACAGCGGGTAAACAAAACAATTACTTGACTTCGACAAGGGATTGGTTCACACTCTAGCAGGAATTCTAACGAGGTACTGCGCTATTGGCAATTTCAGTGACAAGCTCGGTTTGCTCAATGGGGCAAACTGCCATGATATTGGACGAACATCGCGATACGCCCCACTACATAAAATTTTATGTGAGTTCTCTGCACTTAAACAGACGCCAGTAGTTTTTGGATGACACTAAGGCACAAAATAGATTATGACACAATGGGGCTTACTCACACTGGATAATACAATGAGCCTATGGGCACGGATGTACTTGACCTGGTCAATGTGCAAGCTACCCATCGGGGTGGAACGCGAGGCTGAATTCATCATTGGTATAAAGAGTGGTGAGGTGGAGGTGGTGGAGAATTAGAGAAAGATTTTTCAGAATTTTCTGACTATTCCAGTGATAATAACAAAACGTTGTGTTGTTAAGCATCATGTAGATTCAAGTCGATAG
Source organism: Sarcophaga bullata (assembly GCA_005959815.1). NCBI lineage: Eukaryota > Metazoa > Arthropoda > Insecta > Diptera > Sarcophagidae > Sarcophaga > Sarcophaga bullata. The sequence goes on along the minus strand of QOCX01000277.1, from coordinate 214,468 downwards.
CTACTCCACAAGATTTTAAGCAAAGTGAAATACAAATCGAATGCAATTTTAGTACTTATGGGCGGCTCAATAGCTTTTTTTGTTTTCGCAACGAATTGTTTTCCCT